>JABFOV010006052.1:0-11194 GCA_022817685.1 Aradophagus sp. ZL-2020
TACGTCAGTCTGGCTCTGACAAGCGAAGCGTTTAGTTGTCAACCAGTTAACCTAAACCTAGACCTAAAATAAAGTTCGTTTTGTTCCGTTAACCCGGAGTTTTATTTACGCGGCGCGACGCGTAACAATACAAAACTGATATTTAAATTTGATTTGTTCGTTATGACTTAATGTTGAAATTTTAAAGAAATAAACAAAGAACGCAAATAATAGTTAATATAAAACTTTACGGCCAAACAGTAAACCATTAATTTTTTTTACGCTATTATTCGTTCATAATATCGTCTCTTTTACGTGTCATAATAAAAATGTTTCTTTTTTGTCTAGTTTATTTAACCAGGCTATCTTGAATTTCAAAAAGGTATAAAAATTAATAATGAAACGAATAATAAATATAAATAAAATAATAAATTAATAGTGAAATAAATAACAAAATACTCTATAAAACAATTACCATTTTTTTAAATTTAAAATTTTTTTGATTACACCGTAGGAGTAAAATTACGATAAAAACAAGATCAAAATTTCATTAAAAAAGAAACTTTTTGCAATCTATCACTACAAAATAAAAAGTAATTAATATCCAATTAAGTCGTTTGTATTGTTACTGGTAAGCTAATAAGTACAGTGACAAGTAACATTGTAAGCGGTTATTTAGTGCGAGATATTTAGATATTAATAATTACTCGCGATAATTTTTCACGCGCGGTTTCGCGGACATTTCCATTGTGCTGAACGCGACCTTTAAGTTTCACGTTTTTATCAACACTCTTATCTGTATTTTAACCATGATTGATGGTCTTGTACACAGATTTGGCGCAACGTTGTTGCAAAGTTCATACATATTAACACGACGCATAAATAATGGAAATGGCAGACACTTCACTGTCAACGCTTCAGAAATCGTTACGTCGATAAAAATTCTTGAACCAATGATCGCAAGTTGAAATTCATTATTTGTGTACATAAACAAGTATTATTGCAAAAATCAATTTCCAATTTCTTGACCAATGGAACAAATATTTTTGGACATTATTTGATAATATAAACAAGTATTGCGATTCGACATCGCAGCTGCTTCGGCACACACAAAAAAAATCGGCACACAAATGGAAAATGTTTTTAAACAAATTCTGTTTATCAGTGTTACATGCAAAATGTTGTTTGAAATCAATTAAAATTACATTCGAAGAAAAAAAAAAAGAAAAAAAAAAGAATGAAAGAACGATACTTGAAAAAGAATTACCGAAACTGATAAAATGTGAACGGATGACAAAAAAAGAGAAGAAAAAACGGAACCGTTTCAATAAGTTTACGATTCGCGTAAACAATTCCTTAGTCTAAAAAACGTATCCCATGATTCGGAAGGATCCGCAAATATTTGACAAGCTCTTCCAAAGGACTGTCCTCTTTTTCTTATTGATCGAGTCGGTTCCTTGAAAATGTTGCCAATCACAAAGGATACGCGTGAAACAAAAGCTTACTGGGCGGAAAAGCAAGCAAACGAGGATAAAAAGGTGAAGAAATAACGGCCTCAAGATTTCGATCGGAGGCACCGAATGGCGAGGTTTTTTTTTCCTTTTTTTTTTTTTTTTTTTTGCACAACTGTTTCCAAACGTGCGCTAAAAGGAAGCATTCTTAACTGCTTGGCGAATATTAGCGCGGTCCGCGTGACCCAAATATGTTGCCGCGTTATGAAAATTAATGCACTGTGCAACATAAAGCAAATTGTTATGTTTCGCGGGCGATAACTCATCACCTTAATTCCCGAAAAACATTCCAAACGGTCAGTAGACGGTGCCTTTCCCGGGGCCACGATTACGCCCGTTTTTGCTCACGTAATCACGGTGTAAATGCGCTTGGGCGGGAAATGTTTCTTTGGTGCGGATTTTTGATTTAATTTTAACGAAGCTTAATTACGTCGTTAAGATTAGGGAAATTTTTCTTGCAAAATGTAACATATGACTTGTAATTTGCTAATATTTGGCCCATATATTATCATATTTTAAGAGTACGAAATTATGATAAACTGCACTGGAAAAAGCAGTTTCTTAAAAAAATACTGAAATTAAAAAATTTAGTTGTTTGAAACTACTTGCTTCTCGAAAATAAAGTACTTGTTTTTCTAAGAGTAAAGATTGAGGTTACGAAGGGGAGAGGTTATAAGGTTATGATAAAGTATTCGTTGTTGGGTTATAGTTACGCATTCGTTACTTTATTATTGATCATGTTGGTATCACGAGGCGAAGGTGAGCCAACCATATTTTATTTTCTTGATAGGAAAAGCATCGTACTCAACTCAGTAAAAACAACTTTTATGTTGGTAGCCGTGCTTTTACTCATAATGAGCTTTTACTCGTAAAGTAATAAATTATAACAACACTGTTTTGTCAATGTATAATTAATTAAAATGAGAAAATCGAACAGTAAAAGTTACTAGTAAATAATAAAAGTTACTATAAAAAGGTAATAAATTCGATTTAAATATTAATACAAGTATCGTTTCACCATTCAAGTATTAACTTTTGCTACTTGATTCTTTCAGTGCAAAACATTGTTCACCTAAATAATTAAATAACATTTTCGATCAGCGTCAAACATTGGATTAAAAGTCACGTTCCCTCAACTTTGTTCGCTGACAAATTTGCGATTTCGCGAAATTTGCAATTGATTTTCAATCACTGTACAACGATTGTTATCGAAGTTTGCGCAAAATCACTCGACTGAAAAGTTACGACTGAGTTTGGGCTTATATCGTAAAGACTCGAGCTAGAAAACGTGGTACCTTATCTAAAATTATGCTCCAGATAAACGAAGCTTCAAATTACTTCATATCTCTAATGATCGCTCTTAAGGATTTATCCCGAGTTTATATAAATTGTCGAAAACAAACATAAGATTCTAGTTAAAAGTTTTCTTATCGCGGGCTTTTTCAGGCTGAAAAACGTGGAGCGTTTTCAAGTTGTTAACCAGTTTATCTGAGTGCAATCCATTGTTCATGTGATTAGTTGAATATTCGTGATGGATGAGAAGTAAAAAAGGAAAAGTTACATTTTCATTTATAACTAAACTGAATGTTGGTCTTTTTGAACATTGAAATGAATCAATGAAAATACGACATTTTGTAAAGAAAGTTGAAAAAGTAACAAAGAAAACGTTTAATTTATATAATTTTAATAAAAATATTGCTATGTTGACAGAAAATATAAAGTATACTTGCGAAATAATCGACATTCATTTCAGTATATATGAAAAGAGATGTAAGAAAAGTTATGTAACGTTTCAGATTTTATTAGGTATATAGCACTTTTACGATGTACATAGAGAATTCTTTAACATACTTTTCCTCCTCTACAAAATCGCTCATCGAAGCAGTGATTCTTAACGTAAAAATTATTGAAACAAAAATTTATTGACAAGTCAAAAGAAAACGAATAAATAAACTAGAAACGCCGTTTATCATTTCGCCAAAAGTTAATATCAACTGTCGTAAAATCGATATTTTACATTAATAAATAATAAAACATCTAAGGAAAAGTTAAAAAAAAAAAAAAAATTTAAGTCTTGCGCAGCGCAATTTCGCGGCATCAATTATTCCGCTCGAATTGAATTACTGAAAGTGTCGTTGCGGGAGGTGAAAAAAAAGTCGGACGACGCGAACCCGTCTGAAATCGAACCAAAGTTCATCGGCGATCGATTATTTGATGAATCGATCATAAAAATTGCTCGCTCGGGATCCGGCAAGTTCGCCGTGGACTTGGGTTCGAAAGATTAAGCGACTTTTCAGGAGCGTCTTCGTAAATCATCGGCCGATTTCACCGCGAATGGGACGCGCTTAGCGTAATTTACCGTTTGACAAATGCCCTTTAAAATGTAAAGCGATGTCGGCGCGGGATTAATCGCCGGGGTGGAATTGATTTCAAAGGTCCGACGAAACGTTGTTATTTTATTACCCGGGCAATCAAAGCCGAAGACGGTCGTTAGGCTCAATTTTGTTTGCCCGCTTAAATGACCGACACATTTGCTTTTATTATTATTAGGGCAATCACGCGGCCGTAAATTACACAAATCACTTTTATGGCCTAGGCAACGCGTTTAACCAATAAGGATATGGCAATGATTCTTGCCGATCTTTTTTGCGCCGTATTTTTTCAATACGTTGAAAACTTTGTTTTACGACGAAACGTTTGTCAGTTTGCAATAAATGCAATCGCGTTTTCAATGCAATACATATTTATGAAATTGATTTGAATTATTTATTTTTTTTTCTTTTAATTATTCAAAGATTATTAACGTTTATAAACGTTCGTGCACATTTTTCAGTTTTTCTTTCGGTTCCTCTTAAATTAAGTTAATTTTCAACATTTCGAGTAATAAGACATACGAAATTAAAATCAGGTTATATAATGTTCACTTTTATTTTAAAATAAGAAATTTAAAATAAGAATGTATTGTTGCCGAGGGCGCCACTGTACCCGTGGTATAAACGTTATTTTACGGATCGCGGGAGCGAACGGTAAATTGGAACTTACAGCCCTAAGGTTGCAAGCGTGCGTGTGAATTCAAATCTTAATTTCTTATACAAAGGAATTACATTTTAAAATTGCATTCAATGCAATTGGGATAATTTCAAGCATTCCCTCCACGATTAAAAAAAAAAAAAAAATTTTGAGTTAAGAAACAGTTTTATTCAAAGAATTTCTCTCTTTAATGAAAAGTATTTTGTTGTATCAAAAAAGTGAATCTCCGCTTGAAGCGTAACTTTTTTCTGAGTGCCGACAGAGTTGAAGATAAAAATAGTCTTAACCTCAAACTCATCAATTTGCACTTAACGCTCTATTAGTTGTAGTCACACTGTAGCGTTAAAAGTTCTCAATACATGAAACGAAAATGCGTCTAAAAATTATTACTAAAGTTTTTAACAACTGCAATTTAATTTGTATGGGAAAAGTTAACATTGCTGCGAACATTAAACCGTAACTATTTTAACAATATATCTTGCCGTTGTTACAAACTTGACCATTTAGCTGGAAATTTTTTAATTCTAAATTGCTTTTAGTATTTCATACTCTATAATTATTAAATTGAAAACATGTCTTCGAAATTGAAGATTACATTTTCTACACTCTAAAAAAATAAAAAAAATTATCATCTTGTATTTAGTAAATCATCCTTACAATAAACGAATTCTACTTATCGTAAGAATATTTTGCATAATGAATGAATTTTGAAAAGAATATTGAAAAATTCGATGGTGACGCGTGCACTCGACTTAAATTGAGTTGGTAAACAATGCGAAAATCACGGGTTTGACGAATCACGCGTCTGATCGAAAATGACTTTACTACTGTGTTTTGTCAGCGCTCTCTTCTAGCTCAAACGGTTTGCATATTGAATTGTAGTTTACGTCACGACGCGTTAGCTGTCCGAGTAATTACGCGCCATTACCACGATTGCTACACTTACGTCTCACTTTGGACAATTCGGCCAAGCAATGCTTTACGCTACTTCGAACACTACGTGATCGGAAATATTTTATTTCATTCCGCAAACTCACTCTACCAGTTCGTTCGCTTCGTCATTATTGCTTTTGCACTTCATCAAACGGTTATACGCGTGCATTCATCACCTTTTTTGTGACAACCTGGTGCTGTTCGAAAGTATTGATTCAATTGGCAAAACTTGTGTAAAAAATTATGACAATTATAATAATTATACGTATATGTATGATACATATATATAATGACGTAAATATGTATACAAAATATATGATGAACTGAGAATAAAGAATATCTTAAATTTTGGATGAAAATAAGTGGTCAAACGTTGTAATAATTAGAAATAAACGAAAATATTAAAAAGTAAATAAAATTCGTTTAAATGCAATCTGACGTCAGTGTTATGCAATTTCGAAATTCACTTTATATAAAATCATATTTGCAGTCTTACTTTATTTCAAGTATAATACCTTTTTATGCAATTTCAAAGATCACTTTAAATAAAATCAAATGTTCAGTCTTACTTAATTTTAAATATAATCCATTTTTTAAGTGCACTCGAAAGTATTCATTTGCTTCCAAATGATTGCTCTCATTTCAAAGCAAATGCATTGAAAACGAATCTCTTTGTAATAACGCAAATCCTGCAGATATTTTTTTTAATGTGCAAAAAATGTTCATACGATTTCATTGTCGTATAATTTAATTATTTGAATTGCATTAGCAACATTCAGTAATTATTAAAACGCACGAAAAACCGAAACGCGTAACAAACAACAAGGTCGAAATTCGAATCAAAATCACGATTGCTATTCACTGAAATAATGAATTACAAGTGGCTCCCTTTTCATAATTCAAAAGGCACGAATGCAGCAAAAAATCTTTTCAAGTCCACTCCAGTTGTACAATTAAACCGCCTAATTGGGTTGCATAAATCACGCTAATAAATCCACGGCGCATTCACTGAATCGTCATAATCCTCGATTCATATTTTTATCGCGAATAAGTGATAAAAATCTGGACTGTTGACTTTTCGTTTCGCGAATCGTATAACGAAATTGCAACATACTATTTTTCTCATGATATTTCCACGCGCCGCGCCACGGCGATCCGTACATATGCGTTCGGCAATCACGTTATTGCAATAAACTCAATATCTATGGTTCAAAGAAAAACTGCAACGACACCGCGTAACTTATAGTCTCGCGTTCTTTAGTAATCAAAATGTCATAGTATTTCTCTTTATTTAGAGGCGACTTATACGTTTGAGTTTACATTTTATGCATTTGAAATTATTTTATTTTTTACGAATAAATCGTCATTGGAGAAAAATGTTATTTTTTTTAGTGTGTTTAAAATACAACAATGATTTTGATTGGTCAATACAAGTATCAATCCGAATTTCACTATTTTCCTTAATAATAAAATGTAATATAATTTTAGGATACATATCGATGGCTGGGAAGAAAAACCCCCATTCTCAAACTAGCAATGAAGAACCCCCATTTTCAAACTGGCAATGAAAAACCCCCATTCTCAAACTGGCAATGAAAAACCCCCATTCTCAATTTGGCAATGAAGAACCCCCATTTTCAAACTGGCAACGAAAAACCCCCAATCCGTATTCATCGCCAGTGTGAGAATGAGGGTTCTTCGTTGCCAATTTGAGAATGGGGGCTTTTCATTGCCAGTTTGAGAATGGGGGTTTTTCTTCCCAGCCATCGATATAGTGTAATATATTCTTTTTACGTATGTATAAATTTTGTAAAACCCGAAATTTACTTTTTTTTTTTTATCCCAGATAAAACAGTATTGACTATTTTCTAACAATCGTTCAGATTTGATTCGTAAGTCAGCAAAGCAACGTTTTCTCCATAGAAGTTGTAAAACACCGAAACACCGATAAGAAAGCGGATGTCATCGTGCCGAAGATAAATTTCGTTCGGTAACAAAGAGGCATAATAAGCGTTCGAAAAATATGACCGCGTGTAAATGCATTTTCTTATATCTACATTATTTTCTTTTTTACAACATCGGAGCAATTTATTGTTAGGCGAATCTGCTTTTATATACCGAAACGATTGATATACAAACAGCAGTTGGCGAATCATTACTTTTTCAGTCGCTTATTCTCTGTTCCCTCAGAATTTTTTTTTTTTTTTTTATATATATATATATAAACTATAGAAATGCATTTGAATTATTATAGTAGCTTATAGAGTATATATGATTAGAGATAAATTGAACAAATCAATGAGAAATGAAAAAATTTCACGTCAATAAAGCCGAATTAAGGAACAATGCAGACAACCTAATGTGACATTTGTTCTAATTATTCACGAATATAACTGCGTGAAACGCAAATTTACATTTATGGTAATACTCTCCTACAAGTTCACTAACTTAGACGTCTTGTTAATATGTAAAATATATTTTATCATTTTAGATATGAAATATTATAGGACTCTGCTATCTCTTCTAGTTATTCCTGGTAACTTTACGATTTATGATTATTATGGAAGGTAACGTGAAAAACGGAATTTCTGAACAGCGTAGAAACGCGAGAATATAAAAACATAATGACAAAAATTATAATTACATTTTATTAATCACTCTGTAACATGGTTTTCACTCAATATATAAACCGAAAAAAATCAAACCTGGATCATTTATTTCATATTGTAAGAATAAAAATAAAAAATAAGAATGAAACCAAAAGTATTAATTTGGAAAGAAAAAGAATAAATTTTCTTTCAAAACGGTGGTATTTTAATCCACCATGTAACTCTTTTCTCGAAGAAAAGTATCCTTTTAAATAAAAAAGATTTCTTTCAGAAAAATAATGTGAAAATCCTTTTCAATAATAATGAAAAATTTTCGACCAATACGATATTTTTAAATGCGCACGATCTAAAAACAAGTTAATTTTTAATAACTCAATTTCTCCCACGTGCGCAAGTTAGTCAAAAAAATATTAAAAAATTTGTTTCTCCGTGTCTTTGGACATTGAGCCACGCACGCGTAAACCGTGGAAAATTGCAACACGGTGTGTGACGTCGCGACGCGCTCAATGTCAATTGTGAAAAGAAAGAGCGATACGGGCCGCTAAGATTGCGAGCACGTAGTCCGCGAGTACGTGCCGTCTAAGCATATTGCCAGCTAAGATCCCACGCGACGTCTAGCCCGTCCTTTAAACCGCCGATGTTTTATGCCCGCCGTCTTTAACAACCCCCGGGACCAATTTTTCATCCGCCTTTTTGTCCCGGCATATTATTTTACATGCAAGCCAACCGAGGGACGCCGCCGTTTTCTCGACGCCTCCTTCCCTCCGCTCCCTCTTCACTCGTCACACGATTATTAAAGCCGAATGCCGGGCGACGTGCGGCTGAATGAAAAATGAAAGTGAATTTATGAATTGAACGCCACGGCGGGATTACAAAACAATTTACTCGCGACTCGCAAAAACCGTGCGGTACGGACGATTTGCGGAAAAGTAAGGCTGATATTTGCGGTGAAAACGACCCGACGTTGATTCCGGTACGGCGTGTTTTTTTTTTCTTTTTCTCGCGCAAATTGTTTCTAAATTGTACCATTCCACGGCGACGATAAAAATACAAATGACGACGACGCGAATCCTTATTGAGTTCTGACGTTTAAAAATAGCGCGAAAATTTGCCGACTTTTATGTCTTTGGTAAATAACGTCGTGTGTCGACGTTTATAATGTTTATTTACTATATAAATATATATATATATATATCTATAAACTTTTTTTTTAAGAATAGTGCCGAGTAAAAATCTCGTAAAAAGTATTACCGAGATTAAACCCATAAACATTTATCAGCCTTAAACGCGTATCCCCGAGTTGGCGCAGGTATCGCCGCGTCGCGTCGCCTCGAACTTGAAATGCGCGGTACGGGCTTGTATTTTCAGAATCAAACTCGGTCGCGATGTAAGTCACAAGCGATAGAATTTATCGCCAACAGATACTCGCGATAAATCCAGTTGCTTTATTCCCCGCTCGCGTAGACAATTTTTCCCGCAAAGACTTCGAATGGCCAATTGACCTCGATCCAACGATCTCGACTATTAGACGGTCAATAATTAAAACGCAAAACACAAATACCTTCTCATCAATGGACCCTGTAACGAATTTTGCGGAAGTGCGACTGGAACGAGAAAAATTGCCGGTGAAAGTCGCGAGTCAAGCAATGCAATTTTTAGACGAATCAGTCTCAACGATTCAACTCCAATAGACCACGATTCAGATTTTGATTTCGAATTAAGAATTTTTATTGGACTTCAGAAAAGATTTTAAGAGATTAATTTAAAGATGAACAAACATTGGTTTCCATACAATCATTCCATACAATCATAATGAGAAGAAAAAAAGATAAAAAATTAAGAATTTTTTTAAGTCAAGACTGCAAAGCATTTTTTATTTTGACTGAAATATCTGAAAAATTTGTAGGAATTAAAGCAATAAGAAAAACAGCGAAAAAACATTTAAGTGACAACTAAAAAGTTGACGTAGATCTAAATAGCTAAATCGATCGATTTGATGAGAACTAAAAAAAAATCTATTACAGATTTTTTTTCTTTTTTTAAGAAACGTACATATAATACTATTATTAGATTAACGAAGAACAATTATACTTGCATGTTTGCTCGTAACCTAACAGATGTTCGAATATCTCATACGCAAGTTTAATCTCAAATCTTCAAACCGATTGACTGTGGAGAACACGCGAAGAAACAACGTAAAATGTATTGTATAAACTTCAATTAAGACTTTCGTGACCGAACCAGTTCGTTTCAATAATCTAAACTACTTACTTTCGCACAGGACATTTGACTGTAATTATCTTTTATATTTTTTAATTGAACATGACACGATTCGATTGATTACATAATATCAATAAAATGAGCTGCAAACTAATATTAAAACGTGCAAGTAACAATTATTATTTATCATATGTAATATGTAGAACGAATTCCCTTTTGATCCACAGACTAATGGAAACTATTCATCCAGAATTAAACGCATTGAAACGAATTAATTTGATTCACAATTAATACGAAATTGTGTCGAAACATTATATCAGCTTAACTCTGTTAAGTGATTTTAGCGCAACCTCGGTTATTAGATTCTAATTATCGATCACTATTGAAAGCTAATTTTACATAGAAACTGACTTAATTTTCGAAGTTTTTTGACAAAGTTATCAAAAATACGTAATCCCCACTTTATTAAGGTAATAAAATAACTCTACTAAGGGAGAATCGAACTCACGTCTCACCAAGTAATGCCTTCATCACTATAATAAAATAGTATGTAAAAATCACATCCTATTATAAAGTTTACTGTTGTAAAATCTACATTGTTCAGTGTTCCATGTCGTCATTTTGTAAATCGCTATTTTACTCTTTTGTAAAATTGATAACAAAAAATTAGGTACACATAAAAATTTCATGAACTGCATAAGAGAAACATAATTTTGGCAGAACAATGCGTTTTGAAAAATTTGCAATTCAATTTGTTAAACGAGTACACGTCCTGGAAGTTACAATAGCCATTAACTCAAAAAGTCTTTCACAACTTATTTGTGACTAATATACGGCAAATTATATTGTAAATATTTTTCAATTTTGAGCAAATGGCTATTGTAACTTCTAGGACGTAACGAGTACATAAGT
>JABFOV010006053.1:0-11194 GCA_022817685.1 Aradophagus sp. ZL-2020
AAGTATAACAATGTGTTGTTTTTTTTTTTTGCAAGAGAAAGACGGCAAACGAGATGTAAGAGGGTTTCGTGGGACAGAAAATAGATAAAAAAAAACAACTATAAAATATAATAAAAAATAATTATAAAAAATTTATAATTACATAACATTTCTTAAAAATTAATTCAAAATGTAAAACTTTACCAAAACCTAAAATAAAATTAAAAAAAAAAAAAAAAAAAAAAAAAAAAAAAAAAACAATCAATCTTTAGTTCTTGTGAATACTATTAAAAAAGAGTACGATAACCGGTACATCTAGCCTGCCCCAAATAATTGAAAAATTCATTAGAAACATCAAGAAACAACAAAAATGAAATTTGGGTCACTCCAAGTCAGTTCACTGAATATTATTTTTGATATTTTACTTTTAGTTAGAGAAAACATTTATGTCTAATTTTCCATTTTCTTAAAACATTACATTATTTTGTATGATTATAGAAATATATGACATTATTATCATTAACATTATTAAGTACTAATTAGCGTAATTGCAACAAATTTTTTTCATCTACTTTAGATTTGTAATTTCTACGACTCCTTTTGAATTACATTTAAATGCAAAATATAAAAACGATGACAATGTAGTACATTTAAGTAATGGTATAGATTACTTTTACTTTTTGTTTTACAATTCAACCCAGTCAACATTTAAAAACTAACAATACATTCTTACTTATTCATACAAATGTATTATTATCACAATATACAATGTTTCTAAATTATATAATAAATAATTCGCGAATACACTAACAAGTACTTTAAAATCAACTTAAGTCTAAACTTAAACATTATAACTTGCCACTAAATTTAAAATGTCAAAAATGTTTGTTCCGTGAATGAGAACGACGTTTTGACCCAACAATTAATTAAATTCAAATTTTGCAATCAAATCAAGCAATTTGATTCCTCTTATTTAACCAAAATTGTATAATATTTTGCGTGACCATCAAAATTTGAATGGTGAAAGAAATAATACTTTTCCATTGGAAAAAGTGTTTATAATACAGTTTTTCTCTATTTATTAACATTTTCTACAGTTTATTTATACTTTGTCACGTTTGAGAAATAGACGTAGCAGAGAGTCAATGGCTTAACAAAAAAAAAAGCGTATTTGTGAATAAAGAACGAAGCGAGCGTTTTCCGATTATCTCGGTTTAATATAGTTATATACTTCTTAATGTTAAACAATTATTTTATTACAAAATAACTTTCATTTAATTATGTTGTTCACAATGTCGTTGAATAAGTTGTATTCATTTCATTTGATTTTGATACTTTTTTATATAAATTTCAAATTGTTATGAGGTATTTTTATTCGTAAAAGTTACTTTTTTTATTACATAATTATTATTTACAATGGCTGATTAAGAACTATTTCAAAAAGTATAAAAAAAAAGTATAAAATAATATTTCAATGCTTCACTTTTAAATTTTCTAATTAATATATAAAAGGAATTGATCACAGCAAATAATTCAATGTTTGTTACAATTAGAAATATATTTATAAACTGATGACAACATGGTTACCGAATTCCAACAAAATGTACAGTTAAAGTTATTGAGTCCCCACGTTAATGATTCCTGACAACTGAAGGTAAAAACAGTAGCCAAGAATTATCTGACTATTATTTTTAAGCAACAAATGTTACGAAAATAAAATTTCTGATTATTGTTGGATATTTCCAGTTTAAAAAAATTGGATGAAAAAAATACGATAAAAAATTGTTTGCCACCAATAAAAGGAAAATTATATCTAAATTTTTGTTAAAGTCATAAACTGAATATGTCCAACAATAATCAAGAATAATATTTTCTCGACTAATGCTTTCTGTTAAAAATTTATCTTTATTTACATGAAATGTCAAAAAGCTTTAACGTGGTTTAATATAGTATATATTTGCTAAATCAGAGTTCAAGAAAATATTTTTTTTGGAAAATATGTTGTTCATTATTAATACTTTCGCCAGCCTATATACAATTTGTACTCAACTTACATTATACATTTTTTTCATTGTGTAAAACCTTTTGTTCATCATTTTACAAACATCTAATTGCAATCTGAATATATAATATAAAATTTCATCACAGTGAATTTGTGCAGAATTGAATTTAATTCACAAAGATAGCATAATTTTTTTACTGTAAAATGTATAACGACAGAAATTAAATAATATTGAAAAGCAAAGTATTAAGTAAAACACTAATAATATGCAAATTAATCGAAAAGTAGAAATACAATAAATATTACAATAAATAAAATAAACAAGAAGTAAATAGATTGAATAACTAAATACGTCTACTGATTAATTGATTGATTTTATTTTTATAATACAATTGAAAGAAAAGAGTGAAAACATTTGCAAGAGGTACTCAATAAAAAGAAGCTATAATCTTTTCTTTGTAGTAATTACGTACACTATTATTAGAAATAAAGTTGAAAATTCCCGGTTCCGTTTAATCAACATAGAGTAGAGAGAGAAATTGCCCTTGTTTCTGATGACAATGCTCGCTTGAAATCAGATAATAGAAAACGCTAACTTCGCAGCTTAAGTTAAAACTCAGAACATTTTGTACTCAGAACATATCAAATACAATACTGCACCAAGTATTTGCAATAATGTAACAGCAATTTTGTTTAGTAAACGTGTTTTTTTATATTTTTTTTTTTTTACAAAAAGTTTAAATAAATTCTAAAAGAAACGTTCAATGGTCTTTGAAAAGTACCACATGAACAATAAGTTAATTAAAAACTCATTGGGCACTTATTAAAGACCGTCACGAAACTTTTTCGAATTGTTTATAAACTTTTTGAAACAGAAATTAATTCTAGATTTATCTTTGAGTATGCGCCCTTTGATTGAAGAACGCCACAACATCGCGTAAGTGACAAACGCTTCATATACATCATGTACAGATGAGAAACTGTAACGTTTTATGTAAACTTCTGTTACATAAGATGTAACAATTTTTCATTTTATTTGTGTATATATATATACACACAATATATATATATATATATATAGTTGATTTTCCACACACTTAACAAAGAACAACAAAAAAATGATAAAAAAGGTATTGTACAGATTCATCAATTTAACGGCACATATAAGTCGCTGATATACTTCAATGCAAAATAACATCACAAAAAAAATTTTTGGTTTTTAATTTTTCCAAAAATGAAATAGATTATGCATTTTTTCAAAGATTTAACGTTACATATAAAAAAAATGTTGATTGATTTTCAAAATATCTGAAATGAGTCATATTAAAAAATATCTCTTTACATATTTTTCGATGTAAAGTCAAAGCCATCACTTATTTATATAACAGCGTTTTGGTACGACTGTTTTCATTGAATTACACCAGCGATCGATACATCTTTCAAAGGTGTTAAATGTGGAAAAAAAAAGAAAGTTATGCTTTTGGCAGACTCGCTGTATTCAGTGATCGATGCCGTTGAAATGTTTTCGTTTATGACTAATCGGTTGTATGAACATTCACAGAAGTTGAGAGGAGAATGACTAGAGAAGAGAAAACACAGAAAACCTAACGAAGAATATTATGAAATACTAATAGAACTTTTTTTAAAAATATCCATGCAGCTTCTAACAGTATTTTGTCTATTTCAAATTTAATAGTCTAAATCACAATTAGTATGGAAGTATTTGTTTGTTAATATTCACATAGAAATCCAAAACAAAATAGTTTAATATCGAAAATACAAATCAAAATAATCATCATTAATGTATTCTCATCAATTTAAAATGAATGAATAATTAGACAAATAACTGATAGAAACCATACAGATCTTCATTAGTATAGTCCTACTACTATATAACAATTTTTTCGTTAGGAATTAACGAGTAAGAACTGTCTTGCGAGATGCGATGTGTCTATCTCTTAATTTTTCATAGTTGCGTAATCACCATAGATGGTTCTTACGTTTTTCAATTTCTTCTTAAATGTTTTCCATTCTTCTCTCCCATTCTAGTTATGGTGCTAAATTGTCTCTATTGTAAAATTTGTTCACAACCTAACAATACATTTCGTAGACACATAAGAGTGAAGTTTGGTTTTTCTTACTCCTCCTCTATTTCTCCTCTTTCGCGATTCAAGCAGACGGTATAATACACGCGGAAAAAAAAAAATCTAAAATGCCTCGCTTGGGATGGCCAGGCTTTGCTTTTGGCGGCGCGAAGTCTCGTCTCTTCGACGAATGGCAGCGTTACGGCCTTTCTATTTTTTTCACAAAACGCACGGTTACAGTGCGGCGGAATTCGAGTTATCAACTAATGGGGATAGGGGTCCTATTTTTCCTCTTCCACTACTTATCCTATCCGTTTCATAATGAACATCTAGGGAGAGACCTGAAACATTCAGTGATTCTTTATTATATAAGAAGTGAACGCTGCTTATCAAATATTTATGATTATCTACAATATTATGAATGAACAAATAATATTTTAATGATATCTATTTTGTATACAGTAGAGACGACTCCTTACTGCCACTTTCATATCAAAAACACGTGGAAAAAGCATATTAATTAAATCTTTGAATGCAGAACAACTCAGTTTTTGGGACCAACAATTTAAAAAAGCAAATAACTAATGAATTATACTGCACTGTTGCAATCTGCAGTATGCAGTTTTATACCTTTACTTACTCATAAAAATATATACAATCTACGCATATTAAATGATAAAAACGAAATTACGTTTCTAATAATCAGTTAATTTATGCTTAGCAAAATAATTTTGCGAACATTTTGTCACGGCAGTTCAAATACTGTTTTAGGAAAATTTTAAAATAAAATTTATAATACAACTTAATAGCTGACGGTATAATTTCTATACTTACAATAAATAATAGATAAATACATAGTTAAGTAAGTGTTCATATAAAAATAAAAAATTAGTAAAATGCACCCACCACCAGATGTATCCTTTTCATTTTGAAAGGTGGTAAGCTGTAACGTACATTTTTGATATGCGTATTTACCGGAAGGCCTCCGGGAGGTAGACGAATGCACTTGACCCGATATCATCTGAGTTGAATCGGGAATGAACGCAGCTACCAGTAACGCGCAAATGACCAATAATGCACCGAACACAAATGGAGGACCTGGCACCAACTGATCAAATATTATAATTTTAATATTACATTATATATTAGCATGTCATATAAAGTAAACGAGATATTATCTGTAAGAACAAACTAAATAGATAGGAAATTGCGTGCAACTTAGGTTGATTTAACAGATAACGCTTCAATTGAATTAAATTTGTACTTCATCAGCAGTCACACTATCACAAACCTATATTAAAGAGGTCAGAAGTGTATATAGATACAGATCCCCATTTTGCACTGGAGTCTAATAACTAAATGTACGGTTGTCTTGCTTCAATACTATACTCCAATGAGAGGATGTATATTTATATTTTTTTACTTTTAGGGAAGGGGCAAAATTAAGCCTCTGCAAGCTTCTAATCTTTTTGCTTAGGTATGTGTAGCAAAAAGTAGAAAGACGTTTGTAAAATAAATCAAAATACGACTATGCTTCAAAAATTAAAAGTATATCGATTTAATTTCTGTATATATTTAAATGAAGTAATAAATGAGTGAAATGTCTGCTGAACACTTACTACCTGAGGCATTATATCAAGATGTTGCGTGGCGGTACCAGTTTTGTTATTTTCATCTAAAAATGATGGCTTGATTGGAACGTCATCGTTGAGGTCAACGTGAAAAAGATAAAATATAACGCCAAACATAGCTGGCCCGAGACCGTTGCAAAGTCCTCGCATTCCTGTTACCATCCCTTGCACCAGACCTTGCTTGTCGGCGTCAGAATGCATCGACACAAATGCGGATATAGCTGGGTATGTAATACTAGATACAGACGCAAGTACACCTGCTGCCCACATCATCCTTAAAGATTCATTCAAACAATTATTACACACTGAATTTTTCAATAAAAAAAATTTAAAAAAAGGAATAAAGTCATGTTGATAAACTTGAATGTATGTAATTTTGCATTTTTTCCTTTTATATATATATTTTTTTTTTTTTTCAATTTTATCAATACTTTTATGAAAGAACTTCGTTTAAGTCCACATATTTCTGTTTTTAAGTATACAGCTAAATGTAAATTAGAAATAATCTAACTGTAACTTAAACTTTCTTTTTACATTTTATGTTAATTATTTTCATCAGTAATGAACATAATACTAATTGAACTCTTAATGAGACATTACTCAAGTGTAATTATATACTTACAAATATTATACAACATATTTTTGAATAACGATTACTTTATCTACATGAAATAAAAAAGATCAAAAGTAGAAGTACATGAAATACAATTTACTGCATTAATAAAACAATATAATGAATTAGAGAAGTTCACCTAAACAGTTGAGAAAAAAATAAGAAAAGAATATACATAAAATTGTTGTTATTAAGTATTGCGTGCGACACGCTTGCAAAAATTTTCAAAGTCGAGTGCATAAGTTATTTCTATATATGTATATATAGTAATGTAATGTATATATATAAAATAAATTACCATATCTGTGAGCCAAAGCCGTACCACATCAATTGTAACATTTCAAAAAGAAGACCCAGCATAATTGTGTGTTTACTACCAAGCGTTTTCATAAGTGGACCTAGAACAATTTGGGCACCGACACTTAATATTCCTACAACGGCAATAAACACTGCCACCATAGCGGCGGAAAATCCCATCGCTAATTTCAGGTAAACGAAGATACAGCTATATTGCCCAGCTTCGGGTAAATAACTTAAAAATACCGTGACGCATAGCATCATAATCGTGTGGTCTTTCCCCACCTGAAACCAGTCAAACAAATCATTATAATTTGCTTTAAAATTATTTCCAATTTATTGAAATTCAGTTATGTCTTACCTTCCCCAGCGCTGCGAAAGGATCGGCTTGTTCCCAAGAAATTGGGGCAGGTGGGCGAGCTTTTTCAGGCAAGCTTTCAGGTACAGCTACCATTATAAAAAAAACATCTAAAACTGCAATAGCAGTTGCTAATGCAACCACCAAAGTGTCCCCATATACAGTCAATGTGTAAGCTCCGAGAGCAGGACTTATAACCATACTTGCCGCAAATGTGGCAGACACCTGAAACCAGAGTCAAACTGTAATCTTATAATAACAGCTTATATACATTTAAACATGGTTGTGTACTGTGCGAATACTAATCTCAATTAATAACGATGAATCATGAAATGTATGTTAAAACTCGTTAATCAACAAAAATACTTTCTGGATGAAGAAGGTAAAGTTTTTGCAGAGATTCTTGGTTTAACTCAAACTCATGAAATTTTAATGCGCCATCGATTATTCTCAGGTCTTTCACCTTTTCCATATGTTTCTTATGGTCTATAGAACTATGCATAATAAAAAGTAAGTTTATCATTTTTCAACTTTGAATTGAAGCAAACGATAAGAACCCATAATGCGCATCCACGTGGTCTATAGTCAATCCACGCTCGATTGCAAAATATTGTATTTATAAGATTAAATACATTTTATCATGCAATCGCACTAGATCACGTCGCCGTGTGTGAATTGGCCCAATTGGACTGAACGACACAATTTATTCAAAGAATACAATAATATTTTTATTGTTTTCATTTTTATTATTTAATGATAAAAGAAATTCTGAAAGTAGTTTTCTTGACATGCTTATCAACAGGAGTGATTTGTTTGTACACATTAGAAAAGGTAATGTCTTTAATTTACGTTAATTATACATAAAAAAACAAAAGTAACAAATTTTAACAGAATTTAGTAGAATTGCCATTCCATTCAATTGCATGGAATAAAATGTCAATAAAACTTGTGACGAATGTATAATAATTGTGATATAGACTAAACGATTTATATAACTTCTCGCGTATCTTACTTTTTGCACCCCTTACTTTTCTATTAACAGAAAGTTTGAAGACTCTTATTACAATAAATACAGATGTGGAACGATTTTATTTTCTTTAATTGATATTCTTTCACACTCAACTCAATGATTAATTAATTTTATAGAAGAAAGCAAAAAGAACAGATGACACGAAGTGAAAAAAAAAGATACTCACCAAACCATATGCAAGGGAACGTTGACTTTCTTCAGTAACGTCAGCGACGTACGCAAATACGACGGAAAATGTGCACGCGAAGACGCCGCTTATGGATATCATAGCGAAAAACCACCAAGTGTTGATGCTCATAAGTGGTATGGGGGCACAGGTGAAGGCGACCGTAATGAGGAGGAAAAACTTTCGGCCCCAGACGTCGGAGAGCGCGCCGATCAGCGGGGCCGAGAGGAAGGACAAGATACCTTTGATGCCCATTATCAGGCCGTTCATGAGGAACGTGTGATCCGGAAACGTCTCGTTCAATACTGAAATGATTGGCATTGTCAGCAGCCCCCAGGCAAAGAATTCCAAGAATATGACGACCAGCGCATGGTAGACACTCGCTTCCCCGACTCCGGAGCTCTGGAAACAAGAAAAACAACGTTAGTGCCATTCTGCCGTCAATTCAGCTGGGAAATCATAAACAAATTGTGGTCTTGCTAACGAATCGAGGATACTTGGTTTTCATTGGACAGAATTTTAAAAATACAATTAGATTCATTAGCTTGTTTAAAGGTTTGAGTTTTCAATAAAATAGAGCTGAAAAGCAAACTTATTGTTTCAAGTAAACAAATAATAAGTAGTATAAACTGTTATTTTTAGTATTGTTGAAAAATGACGTAGTAGGCAATGGCGGTATTTTGTTTGTAATCAAATTTGAATTTCAATTAGCTGTGAAAGAAAAATAGTTAAATTTATATCAAAGAATAAACTGTATGAATAATATTTCTGAAATGCTTTTTTTTATGCTTAAATTGATACTAAAACGTTATACTTTTTATACAAGACGTTATACATAAAAAAGAAAATTTAGTTTTGAATTTCAATCATTGAAAAAATTATAGTTTGTTGACTTATGCACATATTGTAATTTTTCATTTTTATCTCTAGTTATAAGCAATGATTAATGGCGCTGTTTGTACAGATTAGCATTACTATTATGATTTACAATAGAAGTTATGCTTGATATAATTTAGACATCAATATTCATTATTTCTGATAATAATTTTTATGACAGTCGTTTGTATTTCCTTCAATCATTAGACAGACTGTAAGCTTTTGATTTTTCTTTTTTTTCTTTTGACAGCGTACCTGTCGCAAAACATGCAACGGCTAGTTGCAACGTGCACTACGTTTTACGGTTCTAATGCAATCATTTGCGTTGATTATCGGCTCTAACTTGTGTGACCATGCAAACTATACATATTATTTTCAAGTTCAGTTTTCAACGCTTGCTCGACTGAAATTGTCAAGTACAATGTTGCGAATCGGAACACGCTTATACCATTTTGTATATATGTATGGTATTGCCGTAGTACTTGTCTTCATAACCATGTTGCTTTCTTTATTATTTTTTATTATTTTTATACAAATTTTGTTTATTATTGAATATTTTTCACAATAAAAAAAAAAAAAAAAAATTCACCTTATTCATTGTACAAACTGGAATTAATTCCACAGTAACTGTCAATGCAAAAGTAATGTGCAAAAGGTAATTTATTGTGATAAGTAAATCAATTTGAACATTTAATTATTTTGGGCTATTTTGTTTGAAATTGATAGTTGAATATAGTTAAAATGTCTATCAAACCTAAATTTATTCATAACCGACATGATATGCTCAATCATTTTGTTTTACAAATTATTTAAATAAAATTATGTAACCTTAAATTTCGATTTAAACCACTGGAGACAATTTGAAAACATTGCTTATTCTTTGTCATTCACTTTGAACACTGTGACGTCGACACACACATTGGCATTTCTTGTAACTCTCCAAAAAACTTGTTATATAATGGACAATTTTTGTTGGCTATACTAAATTTGTCCTTGTCCATAAAGAAACGACAGGTAGAATCATTTAATATGATAGATAATAAAAACATTAACAGACTGAAAAAGGGAATACATTATTTTACTCTAAAACAAATATATAATATTGTACATTAAACTAAACTACATTATAAAGTAATTAAAGTTAAAAATGGCTTCAATTTATCTTCAAATACATTATATTAGTATTAAATAAGATCGTCAAATCATTTTTACTTAAATTATTTTTCTATAAAAGTTCAATATGCAGATAAAATTAATAAGTTGAAATATCTTTTTATTTACTAAATAAAATAGGTATTTATTTATGTGTGTAACAGTTAATGAATTACTTTGTGCACAAAGTGATGACATTTGACGCATATATTTGCACAAATATTTGTGAATTTTTTATTTCATTACAAAAAACTTAAATTGATTATTTTCTTGTTCGCGTGTACAATAAACATTGCAATTGATTTTGTACAATTTTTTTTTTTATTTTTAAAATAAGTGGAAAACATGAAAAAGGTGTACAGAACATTTGCATTTTCTGTTCAAATAACATGACATTTTTTTATTCAAAATTATTTAAAATAAAACATGAAATGAAATAGTGGCTGAAAAAGCATTGCAATTCAGCACTTATAGAGCAAGTTACAATTTTATAATGATTATAATTCAGCTTTAATTAATGAAAAACAGATAAATGTCTTTTACGTTCGATAAATATTGTAGGCCACGATTATTTTAGTTAAAAATAAATTTTCCGTGAATAATTTTAATTTAACATTAGTTGACACATTGCCATTCGGAGTGACTCGACGTTACATTGCCTTCTCCGTGACAAAACTTACTCTATTTAAGTAAAAAAGAAGAAAACAAGAAATACAATAATTTTAATTGATGTGTCATCCAAAAAAAAGTATCTGTTAATGACACTTGTGCGTTATCGAGTGACATATAACACTAATTATGCCACATATAATTAAATAGGTCATTTGCGCAGGTTGCGATAAAATTGCACAAATTTGTTGACGACTAACGTTAAAAAAGAGATTCACGCAGGTCAAGTTTTCCAGCTTTACTACTTTGTCATTAAATAGGACGTTTACCCTATAATCAATGAATTGAATGAAAACAGGAACGCCAAACAAAAAACGGCAAGCCGTGACATTTACCC
>JABFOV010006054.1:0-11190 GCA_022817685.1 Aradophagus sp. ZL-2020
GAATTGACGAAATACTTTTGCCCTGTCTCTTTGTAAAATCAACGAAATCTTTTTGTTCATCATACGGTACAGCGCATGCGCAGTCCACCTCGTGGTACAAATCTTTTGTTAATTCAACAAAATCCATGTTTCATTCAAACAATTTCTAATAACAAAAGTGAGTGTATTATTTCAACAAAACAAATTTTGTTGGCTCCATAACAACCAAATGTTTTTGTTCATTTGACAAAATTTTCGTTAATCCAACAAAATACTTTTGTGCGTGTAGAACTTATTCTGTGATAACTTATTTTGTCAACAACAGAGAATAATTTGTAACCAAAGCATTAACGTGCATTTTCATTTTGACTTAGCAAATCTTAATGCAATTGCTTTTTTAATATATCATTTCTTGAACAATACTGATATAACAATTAAAAGACGGTGTCTTATTAACCCGGAAGAGAAATGAGTGTGAAGTTTTCCACGTGGAAATATCCACACGATATAAAATTTGAAAAAAATTAAATAAAAAATGTACAACAAAAGTATGTATTTAAAATTTGCTTGAAGTGTATATGCTTCGAATTTATTGTTAGAATATACATCAAATTTGTTCAATTATTTCAAAAGTTCTAATTATGTGGACATTTCCACGTAGAAAACTTCACATTCATGAAGAGAAGTATTTACTAGTATCAATTCGTTTTTACAACTATGTCGTTGTTTGTAATTTAATGTTTTTTGAAATGATTGAAAATTCAATTACATAGAATTCAGTACAGGTAATTACGATATGATGACGTAAAACGCGACACTCGCTTGTTTTAATGTTACGATTAATTTATTGAATTTACGTTATTAGACAGTCGTACCAATTTAATCAGATTTTCAGCTTTCATTAGGGCAGATTAAAGTGACACGTTTATATCAATAAGTCACAAAGTTACCTTATATAAAGGGAACCGATCGTGTGAGGGATTCAGGCCTCGGTGGAATTGAGTAAGGTTGTAAAAATTTTTCTATTTTCATTGAGACTACATTGAGGCTTAGTAAGATGTTTTATTTGAGAAACGTTTTGTAAAAAGTGCATGGATATCATGTACAAGAAAGGACTTGAAAAGTGCTCAACATGCGCTAATAAACTGGATAAAAATGTAAAAAAGAATAAAAAAATAGTGTCGACTTTGGTAATAAATACGCGATTCAAGTAGAATTCACATCTACATTTGTTCGATTTTGCCGTTTATTCATTTTTTTCACATTTTTTATCTCCCTTTTATCATAAAAATTCTCACAATACATTTATTTGACTTTTGTAAAAAGTAAAAATTGAAAAAAAAAGGAAACCAAATTTCGAGTAATAAAATGTTTTCTATTACGTGAAAAGTTCTAATTTGTTAATAAAAGAAAAGCGTCGTTAAAAAAAAGTTTGCGCACTTTTCGAGTCATCTCTCATTTATTGATCGGTTTTGCAAAATTCTTTCATTGAAAATAGCTTTCAAAAGTCACGTAACACATGTCAAACAATCAGTAACGTCTTATCGACCGAACGTACGTAAATTCACATTTCGAATGATCCGAGCCTTTAAACCTGGACGCTGTTCAATTGTTGTAACGTATGAAGATAATCAGAACTAAGCCGGAAATCGGTAACCCAGTTTCATTTGAGCAACAGAAACGTTAAAACTTGTTTGCAATTTAGACGTAACGTGGTCAAATATCTATTTCGATGTCATGTCAGGTGTACATGTACAGCTATAAGTATATCAGCCGGACATATATTTTTATCTGCGTATGATGCATGTAACATACATGTCTCACGTTCTATCGAGCCGCGCTTACCGCAGAACTTGTACGAAATCGTATTATATCAATATACGTCAATGGTTGGCGATTTTAATTTTATTGCGGGAAATTACATTTTTCTAAAAAGCAATCGTTAACGTGAAAAAACTTTTGATACCATTATCAAGACAATTTGCAGTAAAATTAAATTATGATAAATATATATCCAAAGTTTCCCCGCCTAATTTACTTGCTTTAAGTACATTCAAATTGATGTGTAATATTCAATAGAAAATAATTTTAATTTCGTTATAAATACAGTGATTTGATCAATACAATTCTTCTCCGTGTAATTTATTCGCGCTTTATATTTCATCTTTAATGCATAAATACGATGAAATATGAGGCTACGTTTGTGAACATTCGGACTGAAAAGTATTGCGTTTGCAGAAGTGGCGGTAGAAAGTTTTAATTTATAAGGCAAGCTTTAAGCTAAACTAATGTACGTCTTTTGTATCTCACTTTTACTTTCTCCGTCTCTCTCTCTTCTCTTCTCTTTTACGCGTATAACAGTTTGGAATAAAGTACCGGGCGTTTAACGTTACAAAACACAGGTGTAAGAGCGCTAAAAATGGTTAACCGTTGATCGTATTAGAGGGAGTTTACTGAAGTTGTATTCATTATGGTAAATGTACACACCATGACAGCAAATCAATAGCTTTTGTAAGTATTGATTTCTTTATTCAAACGACTGTACAAGAGAACATTTATAACCAGCCTGAGTGGTTTTCGCCGTTAATTATACATTTGTATACATATTCTTCTTTTTTTCGCCCGCTTTTTCCGCCAGTGTTTGCGTTAATCTGATTTTGATTGTCAATCGTTTTCATTAATTACGAATTTCAACAAACAGACGGAGGGAGCGCACGAAAATATTTACCAATGGTAAATAACGATTTTCAATCGATCCCTTCGACTCTATCAATTTAAGCTTATTTAAATTAAGCGGCTTTTTATGCACGCGAACAAAGTTTTTAAGCTATGCCGATCTTTATTCTACCATTTGTAAATTGAATATGAACAACTGTTTGTAGAAGAAGCATTCTAAATATCGATTAATATGTGTATTTACGAGTTCGCGAATTATTTGTTTTCTTGTTGGTATAAATTCACGCACTTTAAAATAACCGCGTGATGCGGTTCAGTGAAAAATTTCGTCGATCTTGTAGTCAAAAATTGCTTATTCACTTGATAAGTGTAAGAAAAAAATTAAATTGTCGTTCGACATACAACGAATTAACGTAGAATTGACATGAAATTACATGTGAAAAGAAAATTGTAATATATTTTTAATGATTAAAAAAATAACATCGTCATGTTTTTCGCATCTGACTTATAAAATCTATGTGTAAAATATAACCAATTTTTGTTATAAAATTATTAGACGATAAGATTTGAATTCACATTCATGCATAGATTCTATAATAACTTGTTCCGCTGATTTGGTTTTTTTTTCTTTTTTATTTCAATTTATAATTCAACATGACTAAAATATCTTTGTACTTTAATATACTTTTATGACGGCAATCATAATTTCTTTCCTTTGAAATTTTATATTTAATAAGCCGTCACGGTGAAGAGCTGTTAACATTACGTTTGATGTGAGCACATACTTTTATATATATATTTATAATTTTATATTTTTATACACTACGGTCGTAAAAAATGTTGATAATGCAAAAATAACAACTGTTTCTGCAGCTTGTTTTATTATTATGATCAGGGTCTAATTTGCGTGATTGCACGAGTAAGTTTTTAAAAAGTTATAAGTCTGATTAAAAATTGACAGCTATTAGCTTTAAATCCAGCTTTTAATATTATATTATAAAATATAATATTATATATATATATATTTTATCCTAGCTTATATTAAAAAAAAAAATATTAAGTCACTCATTTATTCATTAGTATTAGCCACTTTCCATAGAAAGGAGTTTTATCAATATCTAGTGAGACATTTGCTTTTATATAGCAATAATGTAGTCATAGCAGAAAAATCTATAGCCGTATGAAAATCAAACACTTCACTGCGATTCATTTACAAAAATCAGCGAATCATAAAAATGTTAACTTGGAAACATTATCGGTGTAATTTTTACACTATCATCACAATAATTACTGATCATGAAAAAAATAAAAATTCTTCATGTTTAAATACACTTTTTTTTCAGGTGACAACTAATTTCCAACGCGTTAATGTTGACTTCTCTTACTAACGCGCTCAACTTTAAGAATTTACAATCAAAATCAGCATAATTAAAATGTTTCACGCATGGTGTTTCATAAACCTCGCGTCATTCCTTATTTGTAACAACAAATAATTTTGTAATATTAGATGTCGATTGAATAAAACACGATACTCGGCATTTTCAACTAATGATTTGAAAGGTAAAACTTGAGATGTAGCAGTAGTGCTTCTGTATTGAATTTATTTGTGTCAAAGTTGAAAAGTTTACTGTAAAAAATTTTTGTTCGTGGAACTGAAATTCAAACGTAATAAGTTTAAAGTTTTATAATTCAAGACTTTTGTTGTCGCTTTTCAATCAAAATGTTAATGTTTTTCTTTTTTAATTTATGTTGTTTATTCATGCTCTAAAGTAATTAGCAGCTTGAATTTCAATAATATAAACTATAAGAAAAGTAAAAATTGTATATAAAACTTGAGATATTGCGATTTAGAGCCGTAAATTTATTTATCATTTTGATGGATTTAAAAAAACAGTCAATCTAATTTACAAACGTCTTTTCCGATCCAAGTTATTGAATACTTGGGATTGTTTGAAAAATGTTGACTCGAAATTCGCGCGTCACTGTGAAACGAATTTCGTTGATTCGATTTTGACAGATAATCCATAGATAGGAAATCAGTCAGATTATTTGGCTGAAACGTAATCCTTTTATTTTGCACGCAACGCGATATTTTATCGCAGTTAAAAGATAATCCGCCAATCTGACGTTTAAAGTTCGCAGTTATTTTCGCCGCGCTGATATTCCTTATCCATAGAAAATCGACAGTTTTCAAAAAGCTTTGATTCCCCAAACAAATGTTCGGCAATTGACTTTCAAGGCAAACAACGTTACGTTTCTTTGTCCTTTATGCCGTAATTAGTGCAACAACTTCCGCTTCGATTCATTTATATCGATAAATTGAATTCGAAATTATTAATTTTAGATTTCAATCATTTATCTTTCCAATTTGCTCAATTAACGGGCCACAGTTTACGCCATCTTTTCCATCAATTTTTTAATTAATCAAACCGAATCGAAATGACGGATATCTATATTTGGAGAAATCATTAATTTAATTTAATAATGGTTTTAAATTGATTTATTAAGAATTCATATCGAATAATTAAATTGAGCAACGAACAATTAGGTAATCTAGAAATTACCTTGTTTTAAAAGAAGAGGGTTATGTGTCAGTGAAGAACAAAAAATAAAACAAAACCCAAATCTGAGAAATAAAAGCGAATACTTTTAATAATCAGATTTTCAGTTGTTTATGTACATATAAATGATGTTTTTAAATTTTTTATATTTTATTCTTGAATTTTTTTCTACATTTAAAATATGTCGCAATCTTATGCACGTGTCCATTATTAGCTCTTTGTATCAGTAATTTGAAGAAAATAAACAAATTTAACAATCTTGAAAAGTTTTTTTTTTTATTATTATTATTATCAATGACAAAACGCGATGTTGAATGGAATTTTCGGTTCAGAGTATAACGTAACATTTGAAGAAGGGATGATTATTTGAAAACGAAACATTAATTGTACTTCAGCGAAGTGCTTTTCAGCGTTGCTCTCTTCGGGGTTTATTTCGTTGCCGTCACGTTTGTTGTATTTTCGGACGCGATATTAAAAATTGAATTCCCAAATGTTTTCCGCCGACCTTACTTTGTACGTAACGATTCATTTAATTCGTCGAATAATCATAAAAAATGCCATAAACAAACGTCGCTATTTTGATGGGCCGTTTTTTTTATTTTTTTTTTTATTATTATTATTTTGACCTCAACGAAGACAAAAGTTGCAACGTTCTCTCGTCGATCGCAATACTTAATTTGCGCTGCTGTAAATTACGCCGGCATTTTTCCAGTGCCCTGTTTTCCAATTTTAATTGGGACGCGGTAAAAGAACTTGAAATTGATTCGAAATCGCGGAATGACGATTCTCGCGAAGTATACGGATATATGACTCGTAAACATTCTGAAAACTTGTGACGTGGAATTTTCAGCGGGCTTCATAGATTGTACGTAGCTCGTTAATGTTTTTTTATTTATTATTATTATTATTTTTTTTTTCGTTTTGTTTCTTCTTTTTATGTTCTCCCTCCTCGTCACCTGCTCACTGTTAACTCTACCGATAGCGAATTAAAATCGTATCGCGAACCATCGCGAGGCAGTATTCGAACGCAATTTAATAATACAAATCAGAACATAAATGAAAAATAAAAAGCCCAGAGTCTTGTGACGTCACTGCACAAATTAGTTTCAAATGCATTTTAAAATGAGACGCGAAGCGTGAAGTTCGAACGGAACAAAGTTTTATAATAAAACGCGAAATACGCGCTCTTTTGTCTTTTTCTATCCGACTTTTATTACGCGCGACGTCGATATCAAATTTTTAAAACTGTTACATTCATGGAGTACGTACAGCAATCCGTCATTAATTTTATTCAAAATGTATCGTTTTTCAGTTCACTATATTGAACGCGCGCTGCGCTCGCTATAAGCTGATTGATAAAAATGTTCATCTTATTTCAATGAAGGGAATATTATAACTATTTCGGTTTTGCTTTGATAAAAATTAAAAAAAAATGTGTCACTTTAAATCGACGCTTTCAGCATTTTTAAATTTTTGCGCCAATTTCTGAACAATTAATTAATCTATTTATTCCAGCCAATCACGACTTTTCAGCTGCGACGCTCATCATATTCATATCAGAATTACATATCGAAGAAAACAGTAGCATAAAAATTTACATTTGCGTGCAATATTTTTTATCAGCAATCAAGTAACATTATTTATTCAACTCCAACGATTTTATTTAAATTGACAATATCAATTTACCGAGTTGTTTGAACCGAAACGTACAACTACACCCTTCAATCAGAATACATCAACAATCGCGATTCCAAAACACACGAATATTGAGCAAAAATTATTTATTGACTGCCACAGCAATCAACATAGTAATCAATCTTATCGAACAACAAAAGAGACATATTATTGCTTGTTTAAATCGGCGAAACACGATTGAAATTTAATTGAACATTGCTTCCCTTGCCAAATATGTCACTGAGTTTGACCTGTTCGAGAGCCGCGCTTTTTCGATTTGACTTTCAATAACTAGAGTACAGCGAAATTACGTTTTGAAAAGTTGAATCTGCACAAAAGGAATATTAATTATGATAATAACGATCTTCCAATTTTCAAGCTTGCATTTTCTGGGGAAATTATATTCGCTGTTATACATGCGAGTAACAATATGCTCGTAATAATAATAGAAAAAAAAAGAGAGAGTAAATTGAAACGTACCGGTTATTATCAAATACTGTGATATATTATTAAATATGAGAATGCAATAAAATAATTGTAAAATTACGACGAAAATAATTTACTCGAACCCCGAGCAAATGATATTGTACAATATCAGTTATTACAACTTACAAGATATTTGTAATCGTTTTGCAATATGAAATCGTTAGAACAGTGAAAATGTATGTTAAAAATGTTATCTATGCGTGTACCGATTTTTTTCCATTCAGAGCAAAAACAGGTGTCCTAATTTAAGACACTTTTTGTATATGTTTGTAAGACAAGACATTTTTCGCAACTTTATTAAGTCGCTGGTGTCTTAAATTTAGACGTTTTTGCCAGCAACAAGATGTTTATTCTCGACCATTTTTTACAGTGTTTTTACAAAGTAAAAATTAAGAAGAATTTTTTTTTTTAATATAATTGGATAATTGAAATAAAAAATAGATTCGACGAAGCTTTTTTTTTTTTACCAACCTTAGAATTTTTTCAAAAAACGCCTGTATTTTATTAAGATTCATAATGAAATAATATAAAGAAAAAAGAAACGAAGTTATTGAACGTTGTAAGAATCCTTTCATTGATACCGTGAAAAAACGTTCTTTGTAAAGTATTTCTCATTTTCGCGCTCTTACAAAAAACGCCGCATGACTTTTTTGTCTGTCAACAAAGAGTGGCATCTTGTTATGAGTTAATAAAAGGTGGATACTTTTGTCCGCGCGATAGTTTCTTTATATTAAATTTTCCATTGCTTCATTCGGGCGAAAAAGTTTTCGGAAAGAGCGTGAATCCGCGAGGCGACTCGGGAAGCCCGGGTGATGTAATTTTTTTGACGGGGGAAAACGTATCGATTGACGACGGGCCGATAAATTTTTTCGACTTGTCGAAAGGCACCATTCAGCCCGGCCAATACCATTCGGAAGCGCTTGCGGCAAGTTTTGAACGGCAAGGGCAATTTTGTCCGACGCGCTATTAGATTCCGCCGGACAATTGCATTTAGCCCCGAAATTTTCCGCATTGTTCACGATGACTGAAGAAATGCAAGACTGCTAACTTCGACGGCAAAAGTTCTTTGCCATTGTCGTCCGACGAATGCGGAGAAATACAGTGAATTTCGCGCTGGGAAATTTGCGTGCGTCGCCGACGGAAATTTAATGCATTTCTGCAATTTTATCTCGCTTTTAAGTCGCTGCGAATCGCGCGCAGAAAAAATTACCCGTGTACAAAAGATTAGTTATTTTGTTGTAAGATAAAGCAGAATATCAAACGTATAAACAGACGGAGGGAACAAATGTGAAAAGAGTGGCTTGCTTTAATAATTTAATCAACCTAAACTGAAATCAATGTTTTTCGATATTAAAGTTGGTTTTTTTTGTATGTTATTTACTGATAGGAATATAATAATTCGTGATTTATTGTATACTCTATTATATACTTTATTAGATCGCACGTACATTTATTTAAAATATGACCTCGACGTCTAAGTTATTTGTATTCTTATAACATAAAAAACTGTATTACTTTCTTTATGTATTGCGAATAAGAAAATGTACTGATATAGGAATTTCGTTGTTTGTACAATTACGAAATTAATAATCAAGTACATCGACAATCACCATTTTGCTTTGAGGTCAATTTAACTTTCACTCTGAGAACGTATGTTTCGAAAATTTTTCGCATTTTTCCCAAACGACGGTTTCTTAATGCATAACGGATAAAGGAAATTTATTGCACAATCATGATTCTATAATTTATGGATCGCATTCCATGTAATATGAAATTCGATGGAATATTTTATCTTTGAATTAGGGAATAAGAACTGAAATATTGTCAATAATTTAGATGTTTTGGATCACTGATACGACTGGCCATGTGTAAATATTTTACAACATGCGATAGGAAGTATTAAAAATGTGATTTAAAAAAAAAATGAAAAATGTATAACATATATTTATTGACATAACTTATTTTAATAAATTAAATTCAATAAAATAAAAATTACAAGACTCTCTGTATTATACATAGTAGTGCATAATGTTCTTTAAGAATTATCGCAAAATACAAACAGAGTAACTCAATTCATAACTGATCCTCGGGAATTGAAAATTGATGAAAATTGTATATTTTCTTTGCAATCCGTTCTCGATGAATTTAGAAAACTTTGCGAAACTTTCTAGTCAACTTGTTTGTATTTACTTCAAATAAACAGAAAAAATTGAGTCTTCTTAATGAAAACAACTTTGGAATCATATATGCATTATAAGATTCGCGAAACATTAAGTTTTCCGAGACTTTGCAATTTCGAAATTAATTTTCAACTTTCGTGTTTTCCTAAACTTCAAGTGTCACGATGCAAACACACAGGGTTTGTCAAGTTTGTATGATTTTGAGGTTGAAATTGCAGTACCATATTTGCTCAAGTTTGGCTTATTTTCTCCAACAATTAATTACTTTTATTATACAAGCAATAGCATTATTCGAATATTATTTATTAACATTTTTTCCCTATTCATTATTCGTGATTGCAAACAGTTAACGTAATTGTATATTATTTTTATTTCTTGAGTAGAATTTTAACAGTATAATACGTATACAAAATGTATTGCGAGCAATTTGAAATATATCGTTTCTTTTGATACTTTAACAGTGTTTAAGTTTCTTTATATAAGACACTTGCTTTTGAAGTATAGTTTTCTTCGTGTAACATTATTCCGCAATCCACAACTACTGTATAGCTTATTAATACGACGGCGAACAAATAACGTGGAGCACTTGAAGTTCATTTTTGTTGAAAGCACAAAAGGACTTAAGCACCTTTCTACAAAGTTCTAGGCTATACTCTTTAAAGCCGAAGTTTACACGTTTAAGGAGTACTTGTTTTTTTTATGCAAACACGTTAATGATGGGACGTTTACAAAAATGTATTTTTAATGAATATTCGAGTATTCAGTGAATTTTTTTTCACAATCGTAATAAATGCGCTAAATTTAAATTCAGTAACAGATTATATGAAATAATTTCAAATTGATTCAGGATGACGTGAATCGTTGTAAAAAGGATTATGTTGTGTTGTGTGTAGGATTATGTTTTGTCAAATAAAATGATATTTTGCTAAAAGATATTCAATGCATCGATGTTCGTTTTGCGATAGAAAATTAAAAAAAAAATCGTCGGCATTGATACGGCTTTTATAATTCACCACTTTTTATCTAATTTTATTATATATAATCAAGAAACTGTACGATTAATTTCGACAAGTTATCAATAGTTTAAAACGATTCCATCATTAGCTTAAGGATTGATTTCAAATGTAATGTGATAAATAATACAGCGAATAATGCAAAGGCGAAACGTCGAAAGTAATTTTCATGTTGAATTTGGCGATCGAGGTATTAATTTCATGTAGGAAATCGTTAAATATTTAAGGATTTCGGCACTTGAGAGAAAACTTACATTAATAACTCTAATGACGGACAAAATACTTGGAATACTTTCGTAGGTTCTAGTAATTTAATTCTTTAATGATGCAAAGTACGAATCAACACGAAGAGAGAGATAAAAATAATCGCAGATCGTTTGACTGAAAAAAAAAAAAAAAAAAAAAAAAAAAAAAAAAAAAAAAAAAAAAAAAAAAAAAAAAAAGAAAAAAAAAAAAAAAAGAAAAAAAAAAAAAAAAAAAAAGAAAAAAAAAAAACAAAAAAAACGAAGAAAACAAGAAAAGAAAACAACGAGTAGAACGACGCACGAAAAAACAAGTGAAATACGCAATGATAGGCCATGTCTGTGCAAGATGCAACAACAGCGATTACCGACACGAGCC
>JABFOV010006055.1:0-11189 GCA_022817685.1 Aradophagus sp. ZL-2020
ATTTTTGTGATACTATCATTATTTCCTCGGTCGTTCTATAAATTTAAATTTTTGACGAAAATAGGGAAAGAAGGGGGGGGGGGGGAGTTATAACAATTCGCCGGTCGCGAATTAACCACGACGAGGATTTCGGTAAAGTTTGATGTAATCAAGAATTTTGCCGATATCACCGCTGCGAATTAGACGTTACGCTTCTCCGATGTCTTTCAGAAGTCGTAATTCGATCCGCGCGCACTTGAATGCCGCGTCCCACGTCTACGCTTTTTGTTCCCTTTGTTCGGTCCGCTCGCCTTTTTTGCTACGTCGGAATCCATTTCCGCGAACAAATGATCTTTTTAACATGACCCAAAAGACCGACTTGAATGTAGAATCGTCAACGAGAAAAAGAAAAAAAAAGAAAGGAGAAGTACGTGGGAAAAGGAAATGAACGGAAAAAAGGAAGAAGAATTACTAATCGTTGAAATTAATAAGCTCGCGAAATCGCAGAGCACTCCGATACATCGCGATTGTCGAACGAAGCGAAATGAATAACGAAGTTTCGAACGCATTGTTGCCAACTGGAATAACAACTTTTTACCACGCATTACACTTCCGTTGCTTATTTGCGATTGAAATGGCCTATTTGCTAATGAAGGAGTAAATTTTTATCAGCTTCAACCGGGCAAATGGTATTAAGAGCAAATTCAATATTAGCGTTTCCATTTGCAATAACGTGGAACTAATATCGTTAATGGCGTTATGTTAATTTCTTTTTGATCGCCACTTTTGTCCTACTATAGTTATCCTGCAATCGCAGCAGCGCGGCAAATTAATATTGCGAAAAATTATCGCGCTTTTGTTTTAAAGCTCAGTAATTAATGAATTAATGAGAGTAAAAAATGTTTGGTTGATTTAAGTAAATCGTTTGATTGAAATATTTTTGATATTATCATGAAATTGACTCTTCATGTCGGGTTTCAGGAAATTAGGTTTTTTTTAAATTACAGTTTCTATTGATAAAAAAAAAATTTAATTCTTAATACAATTGACAATTAATTCAAGTATTTAAAATCAATAATTAACAAATAGTCTTAATTTATAATGAGAACTATATTGTGAACTATGTTAAAAATTGGAACACGAATCAATCGATTCAATGTAAAGAAAGAAGTATTAAAATGTTAGTAAACTGTCGATTTACATAATCAGTAACTTGGATTCGCGGTGCGTGAAAAGTTTTATTAAATAACAAACCACCGTTGTGTAACAATGTTAGTTGTAATGCTCGGATTGGAAAAAAAAGAGAAAAAAAACTTGTTGGAACAGTAATACGCTGGCGGTTAATTTGCATATAGTCGGTGACGGTGCAGCTGCTCTCGAACTTCGTGTCTTGGTTTGTAAATTTTGAACTGCGCGAAACTCAAAATTGAATTCTTTCGGCGAAACAAATTTTTCACATTTGAGGGGAAACTTATTGCCGCAGTTTTAACAAACGGCCCAAGTTGAATAAACTTTTGCCACTCGGCGTTAATCGAATTGTCGCAATTGTCACGTAATTTTGCATTGCAAAATTATGTAACAAGTCGTGCAATTCCGCATTGTCAATACTGTAACGACGATAAACGAATCTCGTAGCAATGAATATCAAGTTACTTTATTCACTACATCATTAAACGGATCATTTAATGCACTGTAAAAAAATGTATTTGAAGTTTTCCACGTGAATTGAAGCAATCATGTTCTTGAAATTTCCAACAATTATTAGTAAATGGAAATAAAATCTGATATACTTTTCTTCATACCAATAATAGTCATTTTTTATTGATTCACTTACGAATACAATATATGATACTAAATTATATATAATTAATTTCCGTTTATTAATAAACGTTGGAGACTTCATAAATAATCAAGTTAATCTAAAACTAAAAATTTTTACTTGTAATAAACTATGTATTATATTTTATATTCTATCGCAACAAAAAATATTCATAATGGAAGAAATATAATTTTCAAGCAAGAGACATTTTGTTTGAAAAAAATTTACACCTGTTTACCCACAAGAATATTGGCTCAGAAATAAAAATCGTTTTCTCTCAAAGCAAATGAATCTTGGAAATGATTGAAAATAGTTTTCCCGTTCTATCAAAGCAAATCGTGCTGAAGCAACATTTAATTTTCACAAGTGCTTAGTCGCTGTATTGTTCCGAAATTCGCATTCGCGCGATAAAACCGAATCTCCGTTGGCGAAAAGACCGTGCGAGTTGCGATAAAACAGTGTCCCGATTTGCGACGTCGTTTACGGAAAGGCCGCTGATTATGCGGGAATTCGTCGAAAAGCGCGGGGCATTATCGCGCTCGGCTTTCGACGGTTTCGTCGCGAAAAAAAAGGTCAAGTCCGAGGTAGAATCGCGCGAGAGTGGAAAGCCACCGACGCTTTGTGTCGTCTATCATCGCATTAGTTTAACGCCCGACGTTCGTGCGTATTCGCTGAAAAGAGATACCCCGCGTTTATAAGCCTCCGCTGTTTCCAACTTTTCCAAACTGCCTTTGCCGAGGATTTATCCTTCCGTTTCTTATCGTTATCATTAAAAGCCGAGGCTTGATAAGTTAATAAATTGCGAAAAGGAGGGGAAGAGGGATATTGAATTGGCGGACGAAATATAATGAGAAACAGTTTTATAAAAATGAAGGCCATTGTTTTGAGGTAGGTTTTTAATTGAATGTTGAATACACTGAAAAATTTAAATAATATTAATGTCCTGATTAAAATTATTTTTAGGGTAAACTCTTTTATAATTTTACTAAAAGCAATGTTTCTTTAAAAAAAATTGATACCGTTTTTAAAAAATCTTTTCTATAACGATATTCATTGAAATATTGAAAGATTTATACATATCAGATCAAAGAACAAAATACATATCAGATTATAAAATTTATAATATAAAACCTTGACATGAAAAGAAAATCCTTTTAATAACTGTGTTCACTAAAATCATGAAAGCATTATAAATATCAGATCAAATAACAAAATAAATATCGGATTGTAAAATTCATAAAGCCCGTACAAGAACGTACAATATTTCGATATTTGTCGGCTAAATTTTGGTATTACCCTCAATTTTATTACACCTCGCGTCGGTAACTCTTACTTCTCGCTTACGTTTCAAAAATGATGCATTTCACGTTATTTTTCACGACCTTTTTTTACCCCGATGCAATAACTCGAAAAACTGAAAACCACATAAATTTTCGAATAAAGTCACACGAAATGATTCGAAAAATCGTCGCGGCGCCTTCGGGCGGAACTTCGATCCGATTAAACCCGATTAGATCGAGTCGCGACTGATTAAAGCGGATTTGATTCTAATTACACGCGCTAATGTAAGTTAGAAGCAAGCTCGGCGAGATTGAACAATCTGCTTTAGTTTACTCTCGTTTGACTGAATTGATGGAACGTGGCCGCAAACTTGACGAAAAGGAATTTCGCTAGTAAAATTTGCCGAATAAATATCGCGGGCCGAACGATTTTCGCGCTTAATTGGTCGAATTCGAAACGCGAATGCGGGACTAATATTACAAACGCGAGTGTATTTCGAATCAAACGGCCGATTTAAACGGTAATATATATATTTGAAAATGCAATCATATTTGCATCGCGCAAACGAAATTTAATACATGTTTTATTTAACAGTCAATTTCGCATGTAACGAAACTGTATTAATTATAATATAATTACGGTAAACAAGATATCGACGTACTTTGATTGAAACATTATCTATACAGTTATTGAAACAAAATAAAAAAAGTCACTTACGGATGTAATTCGCAGAATTTAATATGTTTTTAATTCACAAGCGTAAGACAATTTCCGTTTCTAAATTTTTATTTAAAAAATAATTCAGATTTAAATTCATAATTATAATCCAAAACTATAATATCGGCGACACCTATGAATAACGTCACGTACTTCATTTATTTTCAATACGATTTATAACATTTTTCACATACGTCGAAGGTCGAAGAGCGACAAATTTAATATCAAGGAAAACTTTTCGAGGACATTTCTTATACAAATGTCGAGCAAAGTTGATTGATTCGCGAAATCTGTTTACCCAAATCAAATTATAGCAATTTATGTTAAGTTGCTGAATTCACGGAATATTGAAACGTACAGTCACGTTTAAAAAGCGCCTTTGGAAAGACATTTCGAGTGTGGATAATTCAATTTGGCCCGAGATTGTACCTATTTTTTTTGTTTCTCGTCCAGTTTGCCGATGGCTAAATCAATGTTATGTTAGCGGCAGTACGTCATAAATTTATTTGCCGGTGTTACACAGAACAACATACAAGAGTAATACCATTAATATAATACATGGAGCATTTCACTGGCATTACCGTCGCCAAAGTCATCGATTGCATTAATGTAATTGAAGCCAATCGCGACTGTCGTATCATCCAAGACATGAATTAGGATTACTGGGAAAAAGTTTATGTTGGATTAACATGTGTTAAACTAACTCAAGCTACATATATAGTCAATGTTTGTAACATACGTGATACGTATTCAATAACTTTCCAGGAGAAATAAATTGGCAAATTTTAAATAATGTAAATGAGTATTTCAGTTTTTATTAGTAAATGAAAATTGGTAAAATGCAATTTTTGTAAAGATAGATCATAAAATAGAAAGATAAAATTGATATTCCAGAAATTATTTGAATTATTACGCTAAAAGGAAATAAAAGAAATCCTTTTATAATGCAAACGATATTTTTTCTGACAAGGGGGCGAAAAATGCCATTTTTCCATGGTTCCTTAATGCTAAAAATAGCATCTTTATGTACGAATGAGAACAAAATTTTTTTATAAAAATTGCCAAAAAAACACTCGGAAAAAATACGCGAAAAAAAAACTGTCTCGCCACGCAACAAAAGCCCCTGTAAAATTGACGATACTTTTAGCGCAAGGCCGATTTATATTACAAACAGAAAATTCAATTTCGAGTAATGATAAATTCGCGGCTGTCGTATTTAACGAGGATTACCACGTCAAAGTGAACGTACTTCGCTCGAAATGAGGAGCTTCGCCGACAAAACGGCAGTCGCTGTTTTATTATTTATGAACGCGGCAAGAAATTAAATCCCCCTTAAATTGTCAGCGGCGGGGAAAATTCGACAAAAAGGTAACAGCATATTTACCGCGCAGTTTTCGCGACTTTTCGCGTCGACGAAATAAATTTGGCCGCGCGCGCTCGCCGCCTCTCGAAGCTATCTCTTTTTCGGCAATAAATTCTACAAATTAAATTGTCATAGAATTATTGCCGTGTAGTCTTAATATTTCACGGCGGCAAAAAAAGGCGCTCATGAATACCAAGACGTGAAATTCGGTGAGATGGCAGCGTGGGGGGTGTTGAATTTGATATCGCGTTTCATAACCCGCTCCTCGCGTAAAATTTCCTCGAGCATCGATCGAGAAAAGAAAAAAGACGAAGAAAATGTAGACCGGGGGGGGGGAGAAAAAACAATCGATTCGAATTTTAGTTGCAAATCAAGTTACGCCAAACTTCGGCTTTTTAATTGATACAAATTTTTCTCCCGCGGCGCATCGAGGCCGTATTTATTTAACCGCAGCGGATGCCGCCGGAATAAATAAATAAATTTTTCACGATCGATATGTAACTCCAGGGAGAAGATGTTTGTCACGCCCGTAGGTCACGCTGCCCTGGAAACGTCCGCTCCGGAGATTTATCTGTGTTTCAAGTTTTTGCATTGTCGTAAAAAATTAAAGCTCATAGCGAGGCGAAAAAAAAAGCGAAGCAAAAAAGTAAAACGCCGCGCTATTCCGATGAATATTTCACGGAGGCAAATTCGTACGCATTGATGACAACTTTTTCGAGGAAATTTGCTCCAAGTGCGCTTGAAATAAAGTCGATCAAATATTTGATTGAGTTTTTCGCGGTATTGATTTATTCATTTATTTACTTATTTATTCTATTATATTTAGACGGCGTCTGACTTTTGACGTAAAACAGTGTTCGAAAATATAAGTGCGTTTTCGATATTTAACGTTCATGAATAATCAATCACATAACAATTCTAATCATAATAATGATGATTTTGCAAACATATATTACAGTCTATATTACAATTAATGACGATAATCATCATGAACAAATGCAATACGCTTCGCTCGTTAGAAATACGTATCAGACAGAAAACAGGTATACGAATTGAAAATTTTAAATTCTTAAATTCTTCGACAATTTAATGGATAAATAAATAAAAACATAAAATTTACTTACATACCCACATTAAAAAAAGGAACAAAAGAAATAACTAAAAAAAATAATGTACGTCTCTATATTACTGATATTTCAAGGTTTTTCATCGGAAATGGTAGTAATTAAAGTTGACATCGAAAAAATGAAGAGAACAATACGAGTCTTCATTAAATTGCGTTTAATTACATCCGAAAAAACGCCGTTTTTACATCAGCGCTTAATGACAAAAACTTGTCATAGTTTTCGACATAGTCAGACCAACCTGAAAAATATAATTAAAAACTACGTAGGGTGAGAAAGTTGGCAACTTCGTCCAACAAATTTAAAGTTCCATTAATTTTAAACCTGAAAGATAATCTGTTTTGTTTTTTTTTTTTTTATATATATAGAAAGCAAATGAACAAAAATTAAATACTTTATTTTTAATTGTAACAGCATAAATTGAATCTTCATTTCAATTTTTTATAAATGAAATTTTATTTATCAAATGTTTTTGCAAAAAAAATGTTGAAAACTTTCAGTATTTAACCGCGGCAAGTATGGACTGTAATGTAGTGTAATTTAGCGAAATCGAATAAAGAATAGTACTGTTCCATCTCTTTTACATTTTTAGGAACAATTTTAATACAATGCACTACAATAAGATTGTGACGCCAATTTCAGAATTGAAACTTCGTCGTACTTAATTTTAACAAGCATCCGCGACTTGATTACAATTTTCGATTCTACATTCAGAGCCGCTTGAAAAAACGAGCCCGAAGAAAATAACAGCGGAGAGAAATAATCGAAAGATCTGCGTATCGTAGTTCTCGTCTATCGATTGGAGTCTGCTCGGGCCAGCAATAACACACGGCGTCGCATTATTAAACGGTCTGCCTCGGTCAGCAAGACCGGCGAGTTGCGACGAGTAACCCGACCGGAAACGTTTCGATAATCGCACTTAACGAATCGACGGGGGAGAGGGGGGGGACCTAAAGTCATCGCTAGACTGCACTTGACGGATTTTCATATTTGCGCATGCGCAGAGAGCGAAACCGTAGCAAAATTAATTGTATCGGCTATCTCGTTCCGAGTCTGCATTTGTCGTTTCGTGGCTAAACTTTACGCGAACGGAACTCGGCGGGGAGGGGGAGGGGGAGTAAGGAGGGAGTGCAATAATTTTGACAGCCAGCGAGCTCGCGTCACACACGCAACAAAAGTAACTTGCCATCGATTCGCCCGAGTCCTTCGATATAAACGTTTGATGCGCGAATCCGTACAGTTTCCCAATTAATTATCGTCGTTATCGTCTTCGCGGCGCTTCGCTTCGCAAGTGATTGATGTTTTGATTAATCGGCCGCCGATGACTGTGCAAATCGTTAAATGCCTCGATGACAAGCCGGAGTACGCGCTGATTGATTTCACTGATTGATACCGGAATGTTGAGGACTACAAACATATTATGCGTGGAAATATTTTTGGATTGCGAGATTTTTCAAATGTATCATTATAGAATGTTGATTTGAGGTATTGTTCCGAGAACAGTAGATTTATAGATACTTCTGCGGCATTTTGAAACATTGTTACGTTCAGTTTTAAATTAAATATTTTAATTGTACTAATAATTATTGCTTTAATAAATAGAAGCTTTAATTGTGTTTTTGCGGTATATAATAAAAGCTTTAATTACGTTTTTGCGGTAAAAGTTTTCGTTAATCATTTCAATTTGAAATTTGAACCATGTAGAAACGGACTTGATTGTAAAACAAAACCGAAGCCGAGTTCAAACATTGTTAGCATGCGGTTGAATTGTATAAAACAAGGAAAGAAAATACGTTCACTCAATTTTACCGTCTAATAGACATATTTCGTGACGTAAGTCATTAAAATTCGTACCAAAGGTAAGACACAAATCAAGATATTGTTTCAACAATTTGGTCTAATGATTATTAAATAAAAAGTATTATTCAAGTGCTGTTCTATTTTTAACTTTGAACTTTCGAGCTTGCGAAACAAAAGTTAACCAGTTCTTCAAATTACAGCTTACGAACGATTAGATTTTCTTTTTACTATCGTATTTTGTATGAAATCTTGAATAGTAATTTGTAGAATGCACATTAACAACGTGTTATTCTTTTTTCGTAAGATGATTGTCGATTTTATCATGAAATTGTTTAATTTTTTGTTGCATTATTATTATATTCTTCGTAAAAATGTTTGCCAAGCTAAAGTATATTGCATTCATTTATAGTATTAACATTTTTGTTTCATAATTGCAATAAAATCACTTTGATTTATTTTTATTACATATAATGTCCTTTGACATTTAAACAAGCACATTTTCTCTTTTCTTCTCAATTTACTTGCATGTTTAATTTGAATCGCCAAAATACATCGTCGTTACACGACGATAAAAACGTCATTCAAAAATTGGGCTCAACGTATATAAATTAATATAATTTAAATACAATAAATGTGTCTATCTATATATATATAATCTATATATATGTATAATGTATCTATATATAATGTATGTATGTCTAATATAGATGTATATCATTTATTTTTTATATTCATTTTCTCTATTCATTCTATTCTTCTTCTATTCATTATATCTATTTTTTCATTCATTTATGATTTATACATGATTCACCTATGTTTAGATACAACAGACGCGTACTTCATAATCAACGAATAAGTACCTATTTTTTCTTCGTCTCGTCTAGCTACGCCTGGAATGTGTATACACATCAAATTCGGAAGCGAACGCCAACTGATAACACACGCGAGAGCGGACGCTCCGCCAGTCGCAAATCCGGGCGGAATGTCGCACATGTGTGCCACTTAGCTCTTTGAATTTTTGATTTACGCGCCGCGATGAAATTCCATGAATGTGAAATGTAATCTGCCACGGGAAAACTTGGCAATTCAATCGCGTTGGTTGGAAACAAATAGCCCGTGAGCTGTCGATGACACGACTCGATAATTTTCGCGAGCGCAAGAAACGCTAACGACAATTCGATACGCGCCAATGGCCGAAATGCGCCATGCGCGCGCAAAACAAGCGTTGACCTTGTTTTTTGCGCCAATTAAATTCGACCGGAAGAGTGGGACCAAAAAATGGGGGGAGGTAAAAAGTTCGAAAGAAAAACACTGTAAAAACAAGTGTCTCATTTTAGGACATTTTTGTGACCAATTGAGACACTTTCGGTGTCCCAAAGGTGAAAAATGTCTCAAATTAAGACATTCGTATTTGTAGCGAACATTTTCGTTTTTACTTGAAAGGTAAAGGTTACTCGAACTATTTGTTTATTAAAATTATATCGCAAAATACGCGATCGAACATCAGAGGGCGCCCCGCGCGGGATCATAACTCGATAAAATTTACGGAGTCGGAACACTCGCGCGACACGGCGCCGTTTTATATGCTAATGTTCAATCGCGTCGTTGACTATAAATTACATTTTCAAATACGCTTCATTTTTCAACAAACTTTTCCAACTTGTACGCCGAGGCGGAAATACAAAGAACAAGAGTATTAGTCGAACTAGTTGTAAATCAAATTTTCACCTCACGGCGCTGCCGCGACCCCGCCAACTTACAAATGTGGCTACGATCGACACTTGTCCATAAGCCGCTCGTTTACGAGAAATTAATCACGTTTTCATCGCAGAACGCGGGATTAATTCAAAGTATCCAGCAAATTGAATCCAATATAAAAAATGCATATCCAATATAATAACTGCGAAAGAAGAAAATTACATTACTCCAACGAAACTTTTGTTAAAGATGTTCAAGCGAACGCGCTAGATTTGCTTTAAAGTTAAAATAATTTTATCTCCGGTAAAAATTTGCGAAATATAGCATAAAATTTTTTTCATAATGAGTCGTATGAAAAGCAGTGATTTTCTATGTTTGTGCAAAAAGAATTCAAATTTCGCGAAATTTTTCCCAAGTCTCACAGGAACTTTACTTATGCCTAATTTTAGTTACATTTTTCAAGCAAGGACAACTTCAGTTATTATTATTTGTCAAACGTAAATCTCAAACAACCCTTTTTCCTTTACTACATTACATTGATTTTCTCGCGCGAAATAACCACTGCGTGTCACTTTATCATATTCGCCAAAAAAAAAAAAAAAAAATGAATCTGAAATTTCGAGCTCGATGGAGTAGGTATATATATAGAATAGGTATATATGGAGTAGGTATGCAGGAAACATGGAGTCCCCAGATGGGACCGTGGCGTCAATGGGACGATAAAACGAGAGCCATCTTGCCGGATCCGTACGTGACGTTAAAGAAAAAGTGCCGGGCTCGTGCTTTTTGGCCCGGGGTCGTCATCGGCAAATGGGATTTGCGCGCTGCGGAACAATGAGCCGTGCCTGAGCCGCGCTTCCGGTTGAGCGGAAAATCAGCAATGAGAGGTGGATTTCTCGTGTTTCGGTCACCGCATCGTTTGTTTGCTCCAACATCAGTCATGGATCTCCATGCGAGTTTGCTGCCGTCGACGCCCCCCCCCCCTACGCCCCCCGCCGCCGTCCACGGTCCTTCGACCTTCGCTTTCACGGCTTCGGTTTCAGCGACGGTACAGCGAAGCTAGAGTTCGACTATGGTGTCGTTGACCCGCTGACCGTTGACCCTCGACGGTCAATTTGCAAGCTAAAATAGTAAATATTACTACTTGAATTACAGTATTTAAATGGTAAGACATGTATAATTTGTCTACAAGAATGGTAAACAATTCTTCACCTACTTAAGAGTTGAAATATTGAAATCAAGATTTATATGTAATTATAAAAAATTTCATAAAAGAAGAAATATAAAAAATAAAATTTAAATTCTAAATTATTAAATTCAAAGATAAAAGATAAATAGAAATTTTAGTAAGAATTTGGAATGATTTATTACATTTTTTTTATGCATCTCAAGTATCACGAGATAATAC
>JABFOV010006056.1:0-11187 GCA_022817685.1 Aradophagus sp. ZL-2020
GTACGTATGTGCCTGGCATAGACATAAAATATACTTGTATAGAGACAGTCAAACAACGCCTGCAGGATATATAAATATGACTTTCTATGCCAGCTAAATGAGTATCTGTGGCAGGTAAATAAATGTCTATAGAAGACATAACTTATTAGCTATAATTATTTACTTGGAAAGGTCATGTTATTTCTTTCCGTGCGAGATGCCAATGTCAAAAAATGATTTTTCTCCAATTTCATATATAAAATAAAAAACCATCGAATTCCAATTTTGTCCAACAAGCGAACTCGGAAGACCAACGTTTGAAATTTCATTTCGTGTGACGCGGAAATACAAGCAGCTTGACATTTGATTTCGGCCAAACTTTCGAGCGCACTTGCGAGCAATCAACGCCAACGCAACGAATTCTCCCTGCACGAAATGACTGTTATCAAACGCGCCGGCCCTGTTTCTTTGTTCATTTCCCCGGCCCCGTCTGCATTGTTGTGCGTATACTTCAACGTTTCATTCTCGTGTCATAAAACGAGCGTTGATAATTCTAATCCCTAATGCAATTAAACGTGGCAGGTCCCTCGAGAAATGAAGATCGCATCCTGTCGAGCATTATTGCAAGTTTAAAGCAAGGTAAAAAGTAACCGTTACGAGCCCCGGACGCTTCGACGTTCGGCCGCCGAGTGGTGCTGTCATTGAATGGGAGACAAGCAAAACGAACCGCGCTGTTTGTTCGTTAACGTCCGATTCTTGTTGCTGTTTGTCTTAATTTTTTGTTTTGTTTCGCCCTGTTTTGTTGCCAGCAACCGATGTGTCGCTTGAGCATCGTCGCCGTTTGCTTTTCTCCGAATTCGACAGCACGCTTTCCAGCAAATGAATATGTAGGAAACGAACGCAATTTACATTCTGGAAAATACACAACTTTCTGATGATATGTTAAATATTACAAGTAATTTAAAAAAAAAAGTGTTGATACCATAAGGAAATAAAAATCAAGTAGGTCTGGGTACTTGTTTTAATTTAATGTGAGTCATATATCTTTCGATGTAATTTTAACTTGACAGTCATAATAAAAAATGAATGTAGCTTCCAAAGTCTTGGTCTATGATCTTAAACGATATTAAATGTATTGGTTTTCAAGCTTATATCGAATTTCACGTGAAATTCCAAGAAGTAATTAGTGGATTAATTCGAGAAGTAAATAGAATTCCATGTAATTTTGATGATTGGATAATTGTTACGAAATTAAACTCATCTAAAATCTCAAACATTCTAACATTATTTATAGTTTTGGTTCGAACCTACGATAATTACTACCACCGGTTTTTTCCGACATAGTGACATAAATACATATCTTGAAGAGAGTTCACAGTTTTCTACGATTCATTTGCTGAGTCGATTTTTACATAGCTAGATCGACAGGTTTCGGACTTGGGCCAGTTTTCGAGCCTCGTTTTTCTTCTTGTCTTGTTTCCCTCATCTCATCCCACCCCCTTTTGTGGGCTTGAAGATAGCTTGGCAGTGAAACAAACGCAAAAAGCAAATGAACCTTGCGGTTTGCCGGCAAATCAACGATTATTAATCAAACTGTACTTTTTCTTTTGTAGGGGTAGAGCGTCCCAAAAGTAAGTCGAATCTCGAATTGTTGCGCGTTCAATAAACAAAACAATAATCAACGTGTTTCTTGTTTACCCAGTGACATTAAATGCCATTTTTTTTGCCACTTAATCCGTTTAAATGTGCCAAGTGTAATCCCTACTTCGCGCCTCCTCACCAAGCCGTGGTCTTTTGTTGTTTATTAATGATCATTAATGACTGTTTTTCCGTTCAAAACCTCTGTACATAATGTTGTCCATGCCTTCTCTCAGGGTTGGGCACCCAAATGCTATTCATCGCCGAGTCCTCAACTCGCTCGATTTGCGTCTAATTTTATGCCACACCAGACTATTTTCGTCCTCTTTTGTGTCACTTGAGTGTTACTTTTATTATTACATTTTTTTTTTGTCTTATTACTTTTACTTTACTCAAATAATCACGCCAATCGTTTTGTGTAATCACTACACGTCTCGCCAGTTTGATGATGTTCGTTCTACTGCTTTCGCGGAATACGCGAGTTTTTGGAAATTTCGTCGTCAAAACACTAGAAGTGATATTTGTTGATTCTTGATTACCCTTGCGGAATTAATTGGAATCCAATTAATGCCTGAACTCAAACTTTCGAACAATTAATAACTTTTTTGTATCAACAGACTGTCCTTTCATTGTTACGTCAATTTCAAGTTTTCATCGATTTATCACCAATACTAATTGATCAGTAGCATGTATGTATTAGAAAGAGATAAACGAAAATTGCTAAATACTGAAAAAACTTTTTTCTTTTTACTAATTGAAAATAACACTACAAAAAGAAGTCTCTTATAAACTACTCAAATTAAGAAGTTTAGTAGTTTTGAATTACTTAAAATAAGAAATTTCACCAGAACAAGTAATTTAAAACTACCAAACTTCTTAATTCAAGTAGTTTGCAAGAGACTATTTTTTCTAGTGAATGCCTTTCTCGATTGTTCTGTACCATTTTTAGTGTAAAAGTGAAATTAAGCATTTGCCTTAATTTCTTTAATTTTTTTTCACATTTTATGAAATTTACTTCAGAATTTATCTTTAATTTATCTTCATTAGAATTCAAGAGTTATAAAAGTAAAATTCTTTTATCTCGTGGTGCTATGCTACATTTTGACATCTTTTCAAAACTAGGTCAGTTTAAGGACAAAACGTATATTATACGAATAATTTACAAATAAAAAATACGTACATACATCACATACATTATATAACATACAAAGAAATGTGTTACATGACGACGAAATGTCTCAAAACTCATCTTCCACCATAAAAATATGACCTGACGAGGAAACGTATAGTGTGAAAAGAAGATAAATGTGTCTTGGTAAAGAATGAATCAGGAATGCTAGCTACAGTGGCTCGTGGGTTATAATATAACATTACCTCGTGATACAAGAGCATGTGTCAAACGTTACATTTCGTAACGCCAGTACTGTTTTGCACACTAGTGCGTAAATAAACAATTTTACGCACTAGCGTGCAAAGTACCAGTTTTACGCACGATCACAACTCACGAAATACATATTTCCGTATAACAATGTTCGATTGATGATCACCGATTGTATTGCGCGGTCTCGTCAGCGCCGCATTGCCGCGGGCTTTTCGAAATGAGCGCAGTGATTGGCGAAATCACGCGACGCCCCGCGAGAAGTGGCTCAGCGACGGCTACGGTGGCACGCACTTTGATTTTCCAGGCAATCAATCGCACCCCGGTAAAGCTAATGGCATTGCCCTAAGCGGGCGCGATGCTCGCGGCATCGACCGAAGTCGCTGAGTTGCACGTCACGTGTCGGCTAATTATACGACGATCGATTCCAACGGCTCCGACTCACCCAGGACGAGATTTCGCACGCAACGTGTTACCGGTTTGACGCGATCTTTCGTTCGACGATGATCGGATGTTGCTGTATAGTACGCAAGGCAAAATCGTTTGTTCTCGATGATGCTCCTGGAGGTACAAATTAAAAATGTACTACTTAAAAGAATATACTAACGATATCTTTATCTTTCTTTTTTACTGTAAAATTTTTCGAAACACTTGAAACGATATTTTTAAGAATATATTAGGTGAATGCACTAGCAGTTTACTGGGTACTAGTGTATGACTATTTCATAACAGTGAAAAGGATAGACAGTGAATTCTCAATGATTGGACTTCTTATAAAGTTGATCTGAGCTTGGAATGGAGTATTTGACAGAACAAAGCATTTTTCCTTGGGCTGTGCATAAGTTAACACCCGGTACAATTTTTATCCTCAACTTAATAAAGGGATTAGAACTTTTTAATTGAAATTCATTTAAATTTTTGTTAAATAAATAAAATATTCTAAATGAAACAATTGAACGGTCCGTCATTTTTGCCAAAAGTTTAAAGCAATTAGTCGGGTAAATTGTTCCGATAGCTCGAACAATAATTTTAGCAAGCGCTTAATTAACTGAATATTTTTATGAGTGCCTGTTGAATCAATAGACTTTAAGAGTAAAGAGTTGGAAATGGGGATTCGGGAAAATGGAAAAAAAAACGTGCCCGTTAATTGTCAACTGGAAGCACGTCAAGTGGAACGAACGTTGAGAAAAGTAAATGGTACCTATTAGGGGAGAAATGAAGTGGCGCAAATTTCACTGTTAAAATCACAAAACGCACGCGTAGTGTTATTAAAACGGTCCCTGTAATCATATATTAACGTTTCCTAATAAATGATATACATTTTTCGAACGGAAGTAGGTTACGTCGATATCATTTGGAACAAAACAGATCTATTTGCGTGTAACTTTCTGAAATTATTTCCCGTTAACTAAAATCTTTTTCGGGTCAATTATTTTAAAAAATTATTATCCATTATTTATTTTCCAATATAGATGCCGTGCAATCTTTTTCCGCATTAAATGATCAAATTTCGCCAGTTACTTCTTCCGCAGCATCCGGCTGCGAACGGTTTATCAATTCAAGTAGCGATGGTTGCCATTTTAACGATTTATTCACATTTATAAAAAGTATCGCTTTAAAAGTGTTCCTATTAAAATCGCAAATATCGTAACTGGCGTGTAATGTAAAACGTGAAAATATCGGTCGTACAGTTATTGAATCTCGAAATTTAATTTGAAATTCAGCCTTGTTATAGTGAATATTAATTCTTAACGTAATTACCCCAATTTTTCCAAACAATTTTCAACAACATCTACTTGATTTTGCATTCATTATAAAATTCAGTTATAAACTGAAGCTTTCGCAATTTAAATGTCATTGCGAAATTTCACTCAAAAACTGTCGGGCACGATTTTTCCATCTTCCACGGGTACCTGTAATGTGAGGTATACTGTGATCCGTGTATCAGCTTCCAGCTTGGCACGGCCTCAGCATTAAGGAACGATTTTTTTTAACACCAGCCTATGGCTTCTTGATCGTAATCGATTGAATTGCGCGATGCTATGAGCTTGCACCACTTATCACTCTGCCAATCGCTGTCTGTCCGTGTTATTTACTTTGTGTCTGTCTGTGTGCGTGCAAGTGCAATGTGTGATTAAACGAGGGAAAAATGAATGAAAGAAAAAAAAAATTACGAAGAAAGGGAGGGAAAAAAGATTGAATGAAAGAAAAAAGGTACGAGATTTTGGGAGAGTGGATAACGAGGAGGAAATTAGCATGGCGGAAGATGTTAGTGCCTGCAAGGCATTTGACAAGATCTCGGCTTCCACAACCTGACACTAAAGACAGTTCCTTTTGTTTTCGCTCCGGCTGCGTACAGGGATTCCGGCGAGGGAGTCGAATTTATGAAGGTGAGCGATCGTTATCTCTTCCTTGCTTTTAGATTTTATACAACTTAAATTGCACAATTAGTTGGCTATAACGACGCAGCCAAGAGGGTTGCCGACTAAAAGTGCGCACTGTCGTTTGCTGATGAGCTTGTTAATAATTGACAAATATAGTATACTATATTTCGATACAAAAGCGCTAATAAATGAGAGTCAAGCGACATTTCTTGTAATGAGTTAGAGCGCAAAGTAACGTTTTTTAGGACTGGGTCGCAAAATAGTTGCTTTGCGACCTAGTACGGGAGTCGTGAATGGATACAAGTCACAGAAATGTGGTTAAATAATTTTATATAGATGTGAACACTTTTACAGGATATCCAATCAAATCTTGAAAACAAAGATAGAGATATAGAAATTATATAAATTTATTTCTTTTTTGAAGGTCTGGTTGGACACCCTGATTATACTATGAATAAAAATTAGTTTTGATTTTGATTACGACAGTGTGCAATTTCGTTAACTAATTTGATTGCTTTTGAAATTAATTTAAATTGTTTGACGTAAAATTAAGGGTCTTTTTCAATTTTTCGTTATCAGATCACTGCATTTTCAAATAATGGTCCTAAATTCAAAAATTGTTCTAAACAAACATAGTCCCGCAATTCGTTTAGTTTAAAAAAACCTAATTTACTGGATAGACGTCCATGTTTTTGTTTTATTTGGATGAGGAGAAAGAAAAACGCTTGAAGTGTTACCACATTAATAATACATTATGAAATATCAATTTTGATTGTTGAAACCATTCTCCCATTATCAAACAACCGCTGGTTTTTTCCGCGAGAAATCATTTAATAATTTAACGAGTTGAATTGAAGAAGACATTAATTTCGTGACTCTACACGTGGAAAATTCTCTTAACTTTTACAGCCGCTGGTCGGATTCGATTTTTTGACGATTCAACAAAGTAATTTACAATTTTATTAAGTGTCTCGCACAATTCAAAATTATACTATTTTCGGTGATGAAAATACGTTTGCTCAAATGCCATTATTAGTTTTAAATATTCTAAATAAACTATTTGAGTAAAAAATTATTCATTCAAGCCCATGGTTTGAAATTGTATTTTCTAGTCTGTTAATCTCTTTAATATTTTTCTTTTTCTTATAAATAATCAATTATTCCAATATTATATCCACACTTTGTCTCAAAAATTGAATTCATGATGAGTTATGAATTACAAATGATATTGCAGGCAAATTTAACTAGTACCGCTATTCATTAACTTGGTTTCATTATCAATTAATGATATTAGTCTTTGATTAATTAACTGGCAAATCGAATTGGCGAAAATGATGAAGGGGTTACTATTTGCACGAACTTTTCCCATTAAAACTTGCATTGAATTTGAATTTACAACAAGCCAACACAATTGCGAGCGTTTATCATCATTGCAGTGTGATTCGTTAACTAAAAAAAGGAAATATACACCGTTAGCGTCTCATTTGTGCGCGCGTTGTTTGATCATGATTAAACAACAATTCCAACTTAAGGCAAAGACAACGAACGTGAATTATGAGATTCGCCGTCTGTTTCCTAATTACAGAGACAAGAACAGAAGAGGAGCGATCTCGATGAACAACTCAAGGAATATATTGCGGAATGGCGAAAGCAGCGGGCCAAGGAGGAGGAGGAGCTCAAACGACTCAAGGCAAGTGTGAAAGTCGACTTTTTCTTTCCACGGCGATTGTTTGGCGCAAAAATAACCAGGTCGTGCAAACTTCAGCCATGTGTTAAATGATTACATCGATCGTAATACTCAAGACAGTTGACTCTTAATTGCGATCAATGTTGGATAGGGCAGAGGAATAATAATTAAGAAAAAAAAAAAATAACAGAACGAACGGAATATTTGTGAAGCATTAGCATAAGCTGAGCGAAATTTGCATCGCCTTTGCCGCCAACCGCGAATGTTTACATAACAATCGTTCCCCTTCCTTTCTAATCTCTTGTCCCCCTTTTTGTTCTCCTTTTTAATTGAGACTTCGGCATTCTTTTTTTGTTCATCTCCCTAGGAAAAGCAAGCTAAGCGCAAAATTACTCGCGCTGATGAAGAAAAGAGATTGGCGCAGAAAAAGAAGGAGGAGGAGGAGCGTCGCCAACGTGAAATTGGTATGACAAAGCTGGCTTTAATTTCTCGAAATAAGTCAAATTGAACGTCGAAAAAGTTACGCTCAACGTCAACAATAAAAGGCGAAACTTCGTTATGTCTGCATTTGCGTCGCGAAGCGGAATAGGTTCATTTTACTTTTCTTTCTGTTTGAACGCTTCTTTTGCAAGTTTGTCTCTTCAATTTAAACTTTTTTTCCTTCATTTTATAATTATTCTTGTTTTTTGCAAGGGACAATCGGTATCATCTAAACGGAGATAATTTTGACATTAATATTATTTTCTGCCAAGAGCGAAGGCCTTCTTTGTCGGTCTCAAGAGCCGGAGATAAGCACTGGTAGGACGTTTCGACGCTTTTATCTGAGTTCGCGAAGAGAATTAAGATCTTGACCCGGCAAGTTGCACGTAAAAAGTGATACACCGCGAGTTTCCATCGTTTTGCACTTCGCAACTTGTTTTCTCGTGAAACGATCGTAAAATGTTTCTGCGAATGAAATATGAAGAACCGTTCGGTATACAATTTTTTCCTTCTCATAATTATTTGATCTATAAGTAGTAAAGAGTCTTAAAAGTATCGGGGTGTTTCCGGATGGATCGACGAAGAAATTATTGAGCAGAAACATTGAGACAGTGATGAATTAACGTAACATAAAAATAGGTTTAACTTTGAAATTAAATCAACAATTAATTGAGTCTAACTGAATGTATTTGCATTTTAAAAGTTGACGTTGATCGTGCATTGAATTAGTCAGCCTTTTATTAACCCGCGCTCTTCGATCTTACAGAGGAAAAGAAACAACGGGATATCGAAGAAAAAAGAAGGTAAGAGCCGTTTCATCTATAGACTAAGTTGTTAGCGTGGCAACAAAGCCGGGATTTGGTTTAATCGTGTCGAATTTCCGTTCAACAGGCGTCTCGAAGAATCTGAAAAGAAGCGTCAAGCGATGATGCAAGCGATGAAAGATCAGGCGAGCAAGAAAGGACCAAACTTCACCATTACCAAGAAAGACTTGACTGTGAGTATGATTGGTAACAAGAGAATCAATTCCACTGTTCCTCCCATCTTACTCTTCGTTCATCAGGCTCGACAAAAGGGGCGTTTCTTTGTCGACGAACTCTTCACCGCGCAACTAACCACGGCCTAATTTTCGAGCCGTGCGAGTTGTGACTTTGGTTTGCGGGAAGCTGGTTAGCCCGTGAAATCAGTCGACGATCGCGATAGATAAACCCTTTTGTTGGGCGACGCTTCAGCAGCGTTGAATGACACTTATATTAATCGTTGCATCGATACTTCAGGGCAGTCTTTCATCGGCGCAGCTGGAACGCAACAAGACGAAAGAGCAGCTGGAGGAGGAAAAGAAGATATCTTTAAGTATTCGCATCAAACCTTTGGAAATCGATAACTTGAGTATTGACAAGCTGAGAAACAAAGCAACCGAACTGTGGGAGACGATCGTCAAATTGGAAACCGAAAAGTACGACTTGGAGGAACGTCAAAAACGCCAGGATTACGATGTTAGTAAACGATTTTCATTTGTGCGAAGCTTGAACGCTTAAAGCGATTCTCGGATCTGGGGTCATCGAGTTAGATTCTTTTCAAATTACAATTTCAGATGATTGAATTGATACTTGTAATGCTAATCTATCAATGATAAATGGGTAAAGAAAATTATTGATACTTTTATACAAAAACATTAAGGAAGTATTTATTAATGTAATTAAATTTCTCAATTTTATTTCAAAAACTAATTTAGTATATGAGGTTTGAAGAATTGCTTTCAGAGATAATACAATTTATTAAAATTGCTTTAAATTCTACAACTGGATCTGTATTTTTAGATTTGAATAATATCTTTTATTACGAGATATCATAGCCATTTATTTTCATCAATGCACGTGATTTTGAATGAAATTGTAATAAGTTTTCCGCGATTAACGTTGAGATTATATAAGAATACTAACGATACAATTTCAATGGGGGATCGTATTTCAATAATTTATATTTCAAGAATAACCTATAATGCAAACGTCTTTCTTTCAGAATTAAGACAAGTTAACATTTTCTCTATTGTTGATAAAAACTGATTGATTTATATAATCTCGATAATTGAAAACGATTGACGCAACGTTTCCTCGATCCAGAGTTTGTTTCCAACGAGAAGTGTACATGTCCATTGCTCGTCTGACAAATTTTTTTTATTACATAAATTTTTATCTAAAGACAAATGTGAATTTCATTTCAGCTTAAAGAATTAAAGGAAAGGCAAAAGCAGCAACTCAGGCATAAAGCTTTGAAGAAAGGTCTCGATCCCGAAGCCCTGACTGGAAAATACCCTGTAAGTATTAACCCGAAAGTAGGTACGAAGGTAATCGTGCGAAACGATGCAAAGTAACTCTGTCGTTATTATTTGTTTATCACAGCCCAAGATCCAAGTCGCCTCCAAATACGAGCGTCGAGTCGATACAAGGTCTTACGATGATAAAAAGAAATTGTTTGAAGGCGTAAGTATGACAATTACTAATTATTTATGAATTAAAAAAGTAGATTTTCTTATTTAATTTTCCAGTTTTAAATATAATCAACTGTTAATAATTTTAATTCCAAGATAATGAAACAATAATTTTTGTAAAGTGAAAACCGTAAAATATTTTTGTAAGAAATACTCAACTATGCCATTATCATATCCACGTATTTCAATAACGTTTGCATAAAGATTTTCTTAAAATCATTAATAGTAAATTTAAATGTTTTCGGATTCACCGTCGTTTTTAATTAATAAATAATCAAATTGAAATTGAATGAATTTTTTAAGTAAAATTCGATCGGTCGTAAACAGAAATAAAAATGACAAAACCCGTCGACGATTTTTGTGCTCATTTGCCAAAAAAGTAAAAACCATTCGGTTCGTTCAAATCCCTCTTATTTCCGTTACAATTTACTCGCCACAGTAGTCGAAAAGCATCTTTGGTCAGACCAACCGTATAAGCGGTCCTCGCCAAGGTTGCCTTCTGGAATAAAAATAACGTTGCGATATCCCTGAATAACGTCGGAACGAGAGCAGTTGAATCGAAAAATGTTTCGACCATCGAAAAGTTGAGCAATGCATCTGGAAAGTTAAATAAGAGTTTCCGGTACAAGGAACAGCAAATCAAGTAGAAAGTCATGTGTAAATCGTAATTCGATAAATAGTATTCGAATAGAAAGGAAAAAAGGCAAAAAAAGAAATGAAAAAAAAAAGAAAAAAAGAAAAATGAAAAGGAAGGCCAAGTAGTTCGTCGCACACATTCATTCCATCTTTTTCTTTTCCATTCACTCGGGCAACATTGTTGTTATTTCCTCGCGCAAAAACGCGGAAACGATGATTATCTCGAAAATTAATCAACGGAAATACGTTTCATAGCCGAGATATTTTCACGCAGCGAAATGTGCAATTGATTATTATTTAATGGATGATTTATCGAAAAGCGATGTGCGCGAATATCGCGTTTCAGCGAGTTTACACGCAGCTAGCTGTAATCGACAATGTGACCTAATTTACGAGGCAAAATCAACATGTTAATTCGCGCTCCGGAGACCGGCTGGGGCGTATTAATAAAGGGCGAGTGTGCGTGCAATTCGTGCCACGGTTAATATTAACTTTATAGTTCGCGAAACAACCG
>JABFOV010006057.1:0-11186 GCA_022817685.1 Aradophagus sp. ZL-2020
CGGTAACTGTTTCAGTATCGCGAAACAAACCAGATGCTGTGCAATTTCTTTTAATCGAAACGCGCTAATGAATTAGCTCGCTACGTTAGAGAGATAGAAGGGGCAATGAGAAGGGAAACTTTGGAAAAATGGACGATTTGATCGGTTGCCATCAAAACGACGAAAGAGAGTTAAATGTAATTAGAAACATAACAATAATAATAGCAGCGTTTACAATAATAGTGAAATCTAAATAATAACAAAAACAATAACAAAAACAAAAGCAATTGTAACAATAACAACAGCAACGTTTACAGTAATAGTGAAATCTAAATAATAATAAAAACAAAAACAAGAGCAACAGTAACAATAATAACAGCAACGTTTACAATAATAGTGAAATCTAAATAATAACAAAAACAATAACAAAACAAAAGCAACAACAACAATAATAACAGCAACGTTTACAGTAATAGTGAAATCTAAATAATAACAAAAACAATAACAAAAGCAAAAGCAACAACAACAATAATAATCAAAATAATATTTTTTTTCATCATCTGTTAATTTATATATTTCGTACCACTTAAACGGAATACAACTAGCGCCCCTGGCGGATTTTAAAACGACTTTTAAAATTTGTCCATCGCACTTTACCAAAAAGAAACTAGCGATAAGTTCTAATTGGCTTATAATATTTCCTTTTTTTCGATTGTGCGTTATAGTTACATTAACTATCCATATTGCTATTTTAAGTAAAAACAAGGGAATCCAAGTTAATTCGCGTAGAAATTTTTGAGTTCGACGATTAATGTGGACGGAAAGGAATTCGATTAAAAATCACATTGACACGAATGAGAAACGTCGAAGATAGTGGCAGTGTATTGATGCGGCATAAATTTCCGAAGTGACATTCTGCTCGGTCAATTGATATGTACGTGCCACTACGACGCTGATCGTTGATGACTTTTCGCCGAACCGATAATCAATAAACAATTTTTGTTCGGCTTTTCGGTTAAAATGTAAACAAATATTTTTAGACAAGTAAAATTTAACATAATCCTATATGTATTACTATATATACCGATTTGGTAGATTGAACTGGTATGGCGTGGCATGGTATGATATTGCTATGTTGTTGGTATGGGTATGGTATGGGTATGGTATTGGTATGGGTATGGTATTGATATGGGTATGGTATTAGTATGGGTATGGTATTGATATGATATTGGTATGGTATGGTATTAATATGGTATTGGTATGGGTATGGGTATGGTATTGGTATGGGTATGGTATGGGTATGGGTATGGTATTGGTATGGGTATGGTATTGGTATGGGTATGGTATTCGTATGGGTATGGTATTGGTATGGGTATGGTATTGGTATGGGTATGGTATTGGTATGGGTATGGTATGGGTATGGGTATAGTATTGGTATGGGTATGTATATAGTATTTGTATTGGTATAATTTTTTATTTAAAAATTTTTACAAACGAAAAATTTGTTATACTTTTTTTCTGTCTAAAGTTTTTTGTTTTTAGTTTTGATTTTTTTTCAGATATATATTTAATTTTGAAATAAAAAACAAATCAAGGAATTGAAATTAAGTAGATGAAGTTGTCATTGGGAAATGGGAACGATCGCGGGCAATCGATTTGAAGATTTGTTGACGATTGTGCCGCGTGGCACATGCATCGATTACACGATTCCGTTTGCTTTATTCGTGGCCTTGCATCGACAGCATGTCTCCCCTCAATCGTATTTAATCGAACGCATCGACGCGGCTAGTTTATGTTTTTTAAAATTCCACAGCGCGTTCTAAACAAGCCATAACAATCAGTTGATGAAATTAATCAAGAAAAGTGAATATCAAAAAGCAATATAAAGTTTGTTTTTTAAATTCAAACAATTTGTGTTTTAATATTTAATTTCGACTGAAATTTGAAATTAATTTTATATTTTAAATTTGAATTTGAATTTGAATTTGAATTTGAATTTTTATTTTAAATTTTAATTTATAGTATATCACTTTTTTGCTTGTACAGATTTGACTCGAATGAATTCAAAAATTTTATTTTTACTGTGATAATTACCCACATTCTCAGAATTTTCGTACTTATATCACGATATTATCAATGATATCATGATGACATCACTGTGATATCACGATGATATAATAGTTATATCACCAAAATTAACATGTTAATCACAATTTCACTCTCAAGTATATCACTGCGATATCACGTGGTGATGTCACGAAAATTTCATTGTGATATTACAGTAGTGTCAGCAATATAGTAAAGATATTGTAGTGATATTACAGTAATTTGGTTGGGAACTCACAGTGACATCGCAATAATATCACATGGTGATATCAACATGATGAAAACAAATGAATGATGAATAATTATTACCAATAAACAATTGACAATATAAGTATATTTTTTAAGTAGATGTTACACATAGCATCACCTTGTGATATCATAGTAACATCACTCTGAAGTCACATTTACATCCCTATGTGATATGTTTGTGATATAACTGTAAAGTCACAGTGAAATCACTTTAACATGATAATGTTGAAGTGTTATCTCAATGTGATATCATTTTGACATCAGTATGAAGTCAGATTTGTTTTGCCATCTGATATCACTGTGACGTCATAGTGAAATTAATTTGACACGACGGTAATCTCAAAGTGATATCGCAGGTGATATCATCGTGAAATCGCGATGAAATCTCCGTGACATCACCGCGTGATGTCGCAGGGAAAATTTCGATTGTCATATAAATCACTTGTGACATGCGTGTGATAGCGTTATGATTTCACATTAGTATCACTGTGTGATATTGTAATATCAAAGTGACATCGCAGTGTGATGTCATTGTAATATGCGCGTGATATTGCGGTAATTTCGCACTGACGGGAATATCCGAGTCACAAGTTTATCACTTATATGTGATATCACGATGACATCACCGTGATATCACGATGATATCATGAAGTCATCACCGTGATATCACGTTGATATCATCGTTATATCACACACGCTTAACATGTATGTGATCACATGTAAGTATCATCATGATATCACATATATGTGATATCATGATGACATCACATATCACGTTGATATCACGTTGATATCATAGTTATATCACACACGCTTAACATGTAGGTGATCACATGTATGTGTATCACATATATGTGATATCATGGTGACATCACCGTGATATCACGATAATATCATGATCACATCACCGTGATATCACATTAATATCAGTTATATCACACACGCTTAACATGTATGTGATCACATATATGTGATACGCTTGTGATATGCGTGTGATGTTACTGTAACATCACCGTGACGTCATCAGATTTATTGACGAATAACATTATATAATTTCAATTGTGTTTCGTGATTTGCAGGTTCAAGATCTGTTTAATGCGATGAAGGAACAATCATCGTCTTCGTCTTCGCTGTCTTCGTCTTCCACGAGACTCAATCGGTCGGAGAGGGAGGTTCCGCAAAGGTCGCTCAGTAGCGCTGCGAGTTTGACGACCATTGGAGCAGATATATCACCCAGTTCTTCGCATTTTTTTGAAGTAATACTGCACTTTGGTTTTACACAACAATAAAAATAATTGTAATAAATAATAATTACGATAATAATAATCATAATAATGAGACAATAAATTATCGTAACAATGGACATATTAATATGATAAGAACAATAAAAATTATCATTGACATTGTCACTGAAATTTCTTTATTACTTAAAAAAAAAAAAATTATATATTCACTTGTTATATTAAATTGATATCGATGGCACCGAATCGGCGTATTCATTTTATATATTGAAACGATGCTCGTTCGCAGTCATTGTAAACATTAATTCAATGTTGAATCATGCACGAAGAAATATTTTGTTTTGATGCTGATGCCATCGATATCCACTTAATATCAATTAAGCGGGCGTTCACACATTGATTTGACATTAAATTAACTCAGTGCCAAATCGCTAGATATTCAATCGATATATCATCTGGTGTTGTGTTTTCTTTACGTCTGTTATTGTTGTTACTATTATCATTGTTAATTTCATTATTATTATTATCATTATCGTTGTTATTGTTATTGTTATCATTATTATTGTTATTGTTATCATCATTATTGTTGTTATGATCATTATTATTGTTATTCTTATTATTATCATTGTTATTGTTATTGTTATCATTATTACTGTTACTGTTGTTATGATCATTATTATTATTATTATTCTTATTATTATCATTAACATTGTTATTGTTATCATTATTACTGTTATTGTTGTTATGATCATTATTGTTATTACTTTTATTATTATCATTAACATTGTTATTGTTATTATTATCATTATTATTATTGTTGTTATTGTTATCATTGTTGTTATTTCTTTTATTTCGTGTCTCAATCAACAAAATAAACCCAAACTGTTGCAGGTATATTATGTGGGAAAGCAGAAGGTCAATCCCCAAGAAATTACGAGGTACTTCAAAGTACCGGAAACTTTCATCGACGATGCGCTACCCAGATTTCGGTTATACGTACTTGAGAAGTCGAAATCAACGGCGAGCAATTTAATAGCCGAATGCCAACAACTGAAACGTCTGCAGAATGCTCGTCGCGATAGTACGGTAAAGGACAGAATTCACGATTGTCTCGTAATCACAAATAAATGCAGAGAGATGGGACGAAAAATGTTTTCGAGGAACGACCATTTCAGTTGCATAATAGTGGTTTTGACAAAAAAATTTCGACGATTTAATGTTATAATAAGACAGTTTTTTTGCGATTTTTATAACGAGAATTTTTGCACTTAGCAATAACAAGAAAAAAATTCACAAGGAGTAAGAGTATCATTGCGCCATCTGTAGATTGTTTCTAGAAACATAAGATTTAAAAGTAACTGAAAATATTATAATGTTGGCCAAAAATAATAATAATGATGGAAAATTAAAGAGTAACGAACATTAAGACATTATTACGCCATCTACAGTATATTTTTCGATACATATTTTTATTGGAGCATAATTATTGATTTTAATCAAAAAGAATTTTAAAATACTCCGCCATCGCCTGTTTTTAAAAAAACATAAAAGTTGAACACAAGTACTTCAATATAAATTCTTTGAAGATATAGCAAATGATATTGAAATTCGCAGGATTCGAATTCCAATGAACTGGGGAGTTCGGATAACGTGAGCAACAAATCGGGTGATGCTTTGACCCCGGCGGGCTCGGTCGAGAAGATAGCGCCATCTGTGAACAATAACGAAGATGGCGCGGGGAACAACAACAACAATAACAACATCGAGGATAACAAGGAGCAAAGGAGGCGGCCAAATTTGTCGAAGAAGGGCAGCGCGGCGCAAGAGATGATGCGCAGTCGCGCAATGTCGACCGGCAACGTGCTGACGATGCGACGGGATTCCGGCTCGAAAAGTAACGACGAACAAAATCGCACGATGCTATTTCAGGTAATGAATGTAAAGAAAGGATTTTACGCGCCGATATATACTTTACAGCCCGAGGGCGGTATGTTCCGCTTTACCGTCCGCTCCCTCGGTCCATAAAATAACGTACTTTTCTCGGGCGCAGTGGCGCCCTCAGCAATAGTACACTATTATTCCTTCCACTACTTTTAAATTTAATTGCTGATCTAGGGTGGTATACTTTACAGCCCTAAGGTGGTAAGTTCCGCTTTACCGTCCGCTCACTCGGTCCATAAAATAACGTACATTCCTCGGGCGCAGTGGCGCCCTCAGCAATAGTACACTATTATTTCCTTCCACTACTTATGACTTTAATTGCTGATCTAGGATAGTAAAGTTTACTTTTACACCCCCGACGTAAATTCATCGTTTCACTTCAATCCTGGAGCAAAAAAGTTTACTCATTTATAAAACAGAAAGTAATACTTTTTCGCTATGGGGCTGAAAAATTTACGCTTACTTCCACGGTGTTATTTTATGACTTTCATTTATACCTTACGGTGGAATAACGTACTTTTATATTGAGCGGAAAGTATCACTTTTCTGTCTTCTGTTAGAAAAGTACACTTTTTTATTTATGACAATATCTTGTAACTTTAACTTCAGCAAATGAAAAATGACACTTATTTCTACCCTCGGGCAGAAAAGTTCAATTTTTTACCCTCTGCCTTCTTTCGTGGCTTTAATTTCTCTCCTAAGGCGAAAAAGTGCGTTTTCCCACCCGAGGATAGAAAAGCAGTCACTTTCGACCCTCGTTGAAAAACAAGCTCTTTCCGCCCTGGATGAGCGATATACTATTTATTTCAAGTTAAACCGTAATAGCAAAATAAGAAAATAAACATTTCTTTTACAGATCGGCCGACAAGATCTTCGTTTAATAAGTCCAGATCGCAAGCAAGTTTTCTTATATAAACAATTGAAAGACATTATGAACTGCGTGCAAGGGATCAAAAATCCCGACCACTTTGGTTTTATTTGCAAAGACTCGAATATGGACTATTACGTTTGTTACATCTTCAAATGCGAGTCTAGTTCTGTGGCCGATGATCTGGTTGGAGGTAACTAATAAAACATACAACATAACAATTCAAAGTATGTAAAAAAAACGAATTAACCAGTTAAAAATTATTTGCTAATTGTACGATTATTAAATTTAATACAAATATTGTAATTATAATTACCATCATAATTATTAAATTATTATTTGTTACATTATTAATTAATCAATTATAAAACATTAAAAAGACAAAGAAAAATAATACAAATTATTATTGATGTATTGATTTATTATCAATATAAATATTTTTATTTTATTTTATTTTATTAATTAATTTATTTTATTTATTTATTAATATAAATATGTTATTTCTTGTGACTTTTCTGAAGATGTCCCCCTAAATGTTGGACATTTTTAATAAATTTTAGCAAAACTTTTAACTGGGCGTTTTTTAAATACTCTGAAAGAAAATCTGTCGTAAATTTGTATTATTGAACATGAAATTTGCTTATTATCTGCAGCGAAAACGCATAATAACAATTGATTCAATTCATTTTTTCTAGCAATATCACAAGCCTTTTTAGCAATTGGTGACCAAAGAAAAGAAAAGCCGGTGTTTTCCTGTGAACACTGTCCGATTATTTGGTACAAGAAACTTAGCCAAGAGATCGAAGGTAGAATACGTAATAAATAATTAATTAATTAAAAAAATTATAAATAATTAAGAAAAAAACAATTATATAGAATACACTATTATCATGAAATAAGATTTATTTATCAATAAATAACTGCAAATTCATTTTCGCAAAACCATTCGAACAAAAAAATTGTTCTTTAATATAAAATATATAATATAATTTAATATAAAAAATGATATTGGAGCCAATTTTCGTTTACTAATAAGTGTGGGAATCTTCAAAGACGTATTCAATGTCCTAGAGCGTAAAGTGAAACTTTCTGCCCGAGGGCTTCAAATGTTACGAATGTGACTTTACAGCCCAAGGCATGGATAAATCCACTTCTAAGATGTATGACATTAGATTCAACTTTGAAATGCACAAAACAAAACAAATAAAATGATTTCATGAAACACTTGTTCGAAACATTGTCAAATCAATTGTTATAGTAATTTTTTGTCACATCTAGGTCAAAGCGAGAAAAAGGTGCAAAACATTATATTTTCGAAAATGCAACAATTGAGCGAAGCGGAACAGGAAACTATTTTGGAGAAAATCAGTTTGGAGAAAATGAAGAGAAATGAAAACATGAGCGGGCAGAGTCTTCGCGAGCAAAATCAATTTCTCATGTCATTATTGCGTAGCCATTGTGAAACGAAGCAGTCGAGACACGTGCACGATACTGCTGAAAATAGGTAATGCTTTTCAAACGTAAAATTTAATAAAAATTAAATGATCAATAATATATTGTTATATCATATATCAAATATATTTTATATTCAACTAATAATAAAACGTGTCGAACTTCAAAATAATTATATCGATTATGGCTTTGCAGGAGTGAATTTTTGAACCAATATCTAAGCGTCGGAGTCGGCAGTGCCATATTCATGAAAGCAAAGCGATCTTTGACCAACAGCTTCGATCACTTGATGAAAAGAAAAGGATCGAAGGACGATTTTGGTCTGTTGGCCAGTCAGATCAATTATCCGGGCCAAAAAGCCGGAAGTCCAGTCTCGGGGCCTGCTGCGATAGGAGATTCCGACTCGAATCGACCGAGGTCGTTGCGAGTCTCCCCGGAGCAGCAACTCAATATTAGCACTAGTCCTAAAAGTCCAATGATGGACATGTGAGTATTGTCGAAAATGTAATGTACTCGACTTCCCCTTATATCACGATCGGACCGGAAATATTCTCTTATATCACGAATTGTCATGGCGGACATATCGTAAGTCAATTATCATTTCCGTTTAAGCGCGGGTTTTCCTGATGACCAATGAGAATGCTTGAAATTTCAAACGTTTTGGGCCATATTTTAATAACGTGGCGCGCTACGTTTTCACATAGATAATATTGCTGCCTACTTTTTTAAACATGTTTTCAATAAATCTTCAATATTAATTAAACATTTAAAAGAAAATTAATAAATGACATTTTTTTAGTCAACAGTGTTTTAATTATAATAGTTAAATTACAATTTTTGTATGTATGAACTGTTTTTTATTTTATTTTTTATTGTTATATCATTTACAACAAGCACATTTAATTCTAAATAAAAAAAAAGTGTTCAACTGTTTCTTTCCATTTCAAAATTTAAATCTCGCGCGCATTTTCGTTCTGTTATTCGCCCGTGATATAAGGAAATAAATTTCTGTAATATTAGAGAAATGTGATATAAGGGAAAATTGAGTGTATTATGATTTTTGAGGTTTATTTGTTAAATGATTTTTAAATTGGAAGATGTTTGTACAGATGAAAAAAAGTGAATGTAAAAAAGGATATACATCGACGAAAATATTACTATATAAAAATTACATTAGTATTACAAAATATACATATATATATTTAAAGGATATATGAATTTGACGTGTCGAATTATAATGTTTTAGTTTCTTCAAAGTCGGCAATTCCCCAAAAATGTCTCCCACAGAATCGGAAAACAACGGAGTTTACCAAAATCAACATCAGCAAATGATGAACGGTTCCTGGCGACAGGCCATTTTGAATCGCGTGGTCACACCTAGCAAAGATCAACAGGACGGCAAAGATGGCAGCAACCTGAGGACGAATAACATGAAATATAACCAGACCGTCGAGCAGCGCAAAAGAACCAAAGAAGAATTGAGGGAATTGTGGAAGAAAGCTATTAATCAACAGCTGATTCTCATTAGGATGGAAAAAGAAAATGCTAGATTAAAAGGTGCAAAAATTTTTCCAGAATAAGAACACAAAAGATTCTCCAAGTCTTTATTACTAGACTAGTGTTTTTTTTTTAATAATAAGATTCTCACATTATCAAACAATTGTTGGATTAATTTTAGGGTTTTTTGATTGTTTTTTTTTTTTTATTATTAATTTTTGCAAAACTATGATAAATTTCATTAAAAAAAAACTCTCAATCGATTAAATTATCAAACAAAAATATAAAATTTGAATTAAATTTGAATTGAATGTTTCAATTTGCAGAGCGACAAGAAGAAGCGACGGTGAAGAGGATTAAGTTAGAATACGACGAGTTAAGTAGCTGTGCACGCGAACTAGTCGAAGTCTGGGATCTTCTGGTCAGTAAAGAGTCGAGGATTTCCACGAAATGTGATAATCAAATGTTACTGCAAGCTATTAAACAAGGTATTTTTTAATACTTCCAAACTATACTTGAGTAGTCTTTGATAAGATTTGTTCAATTGTATTTTAAATTTTGTGGAATCTGAGCTATTACAATACGCCATCTGGTGTCGACTGAAACAAACTTTCCACTTCAAACTTGGTATTTTGATTATTTAAATATAAATTTAATAAAGAGCACATACATTAAAACGTATGAAAAACATTTTTTTTTTTAATTCCTTAAAGAATTTCCAGGCAATATCTAGAGGGCGCATCAGTCATTTATATTATTTTTTTAAAAATCTACTATCTTATCTAATTAGATTTTAATACATTTATAGTATTTTTATTACATAATTTATACTGAATTTAATGATTTATAGCAAAACATTTTAATTGCAAATTTAATGTTTTGATTCAGGCGTCCCGCGGGGCAAAAGGGGAGAAGTGTGGCAATTTTTGGCCGAACAGTTTTGCCTGAAACAGCCGCCCGTAGAGGTCAAAGACTTTCCCAATTACAACACGCCGTACGAAGTGCTATTGAAACAACTGACCTCGCAACAGCACGCCATTATAATCGATTTGGGCCGCACCTTTCCCAATCATCCGTACTTCAGTTCGCCATTAGGTCCGGGGCAGCTCGCGCTTTTCAACCTTTTGAAAGCTTACTCGCTATTGGACCACGAAGTTGGATATTGCCAGGGACTTAGTTTCGTTGCCGGAGTGCTTCTTTTACATGTAATTTTTTTTTTAATTTCTACTTTTTAGTTGCAGATTTTACATTGGATTTTTTTTAATTTAATTTATTTATAAATTATTTTAAATTAATTATCATTAGTTATTATGCTTTGTTGAAATGTCAAAATTTTCAAATCTCAATTGTCAAAAACTAAAATTTTATTATAAAATCAATTAACATGTTATAAAACTTCAAAGATGTAAAATTTTAAAATTTGTTGAAATTACAAATATTGAATTGCTTGATTTAAAAAATATATGTTTTAAATATTTTCAATTTAAGTAAATAAGAAAATTGTATATTTTGATTGCATTTAATTTTTTAATATAAAAATTAGTGATTAATGTTTTTTTTTTTTTTTAGATGGCCGAAGATCAGGCGTTTCTTTTACTGCGACATTTAATGTTCCGACGAGGTCTGAGGAAACTTTATCTACCCGACATGGCCGCGTTGCAGTTACACTTGTACCAATTATCTCGATTACTTCATGACAGACTTCCAAAAATTTATAGCCATTTCGATAAACACGAAGTTTCGCCGACATTGTACGCTGCGCCTTGGCTCCTCACGTTATTCGCGAGTCAATTTCCTTTGGGATTTGTCACAAGAGTTTTTGGTAATCTTAATTCAATTATATTATTATAATA
>JABFOV010006058.1:0-11177 GCA_022817685.1 Aradophagus sp. ZL-2020
TTGCTACACCGCGCGCCCGCGACACGCGGGTCGGAGGTGTCACCCCTCAAAGGCTTTGCATCGGTTAGGTCGAGGTTTCCGCTTTGTTGTAGGTCACGCGTTTGCCGCTTCGGGTCCGTCCTGCACTTAACTTTAATTCTTTATTTTTAATTTTTTTTTTGTCGCGTCGCGATAGAATTCGGCGACCGAATTCAAGCGGCTGCTCCAGACACTGGAGCTCAAGCGAGACACTCGCTTGTCAGTTAGGCAAGTCACTTGTCTTTAACCTTTTTTTTATTTTTTTTGTTTTATTTTTCAGCTCCGCTTTGCCGAGAGAAACCGCCTCAGCGCCCCCTTCGTTCGCGTTATTCCTTTGGATTTAATAAATTTTATTTGTTCTTAAATCTCGCTTTTTTATTTCTTTTGTCACCCTATCCGTCACAACACCGTTTTCTACCTCGCTCTCATTAACCCCCCTTTTTTGTGAACCAGCGCCTAATTTATGGTGCGCTTTGTGTCATAACCTTTGACACAATTTTCTACAACAGTAATTTTGAATTGTATTCCACCTCCTTTCAATACTAGTTAAAACAAGTTCGTTTGATACACAAGTGAAAAGTGAAACAACATCAAGGGAGATCATGGAGTGATCATCCGGTATTTGTATGTTTTTAATTGAATCAACGAATTGCTTACTATTTTTCAAATAAAAATGTGGTTCTTGATTTAATCCTTTTGAAAGTATGATTTGAACGAACTTAGCAAATGAATGGAAGGGGCTGCCTATCGAAGAAACGATCAGTCTAAAAGGGTTATTAATTTTGTGTATTTTTAGAAGAGCATATGCTCTAGCAATGTTATCAGATGTTAAAAAAATTTTTCTATAATCATTTTCATTAATTCTTTTCCATCTTTGACTAATACCCTACAAATTATTTAACATTTTATTCAGTGGATTTTTATCGATCGGGTTGTAAGTTGATCGATCGTTTAGAAGGGTCTCTACTTTATCGACATAATTTCGTCTATCAATAAAAATTTCGTCTATCAAGTGCCACCGTCACATTACCTTTGTCAGCTGTAGTAAATAAAATGTTCGGATTTCTTTAATGAATTCATGTGTTATTTTCAGCTGGCCTATAAGTTGTTTTTTAATAAAAGGAACGTATCATTCGTTTGTTTTCGTTATTATCTTTCAAAATTGTATTAGTGATATGATATCTAATGTCATCTTTGATGTTGTTATCAAATTTGTACAGGTTATGTTCAAGATTTACTTCCCAAAGAAACGACGTCAATAACTTCTTTAGGAATATCAATATCACTGAGGTTTTTGAACCATGTGTCAGTCAAACTTTCAAAATGTGTACTATTTGAGTTTATGTTAATTAATTTGTTTAATTTCTTTTGCTTTTTGTTTACAATAGTCTGTTGAAATTTAGACGATTTAAAATTTTGTGAGTTGTAAAATCCAGTAATTAATGAGTTGTCAATATGTCTTTGTAGACATTGTTAAGTATTTTAAGTATTTCGTTGTTAACATTGTTTAATTTTCGTTTGTTATTCACAATTGGTCGTAAATTTCCACACCACATACTTTTATTAACAGACGTTAATCATATTCACATATTATTTCTGCCATATTCAACTAGAACACACGTGGGGAGGGACCGTGCATTAAACAGGCTGATGTCTCTGGCGAACGATCATTGTATTAACATTGATTTTTTCAACTGTACCGAATCTGCCCTCCGCAATTATCTTATGCGTCGTCTTAAAAATTATGTCCCTTAATTTCCTGTCTTTAATTTCTCAAATTTTTATTTTTTATTATTGTCGCTTATTATTATATGCATGATTAGTATAAGTTTATTATATGCGTATATATGTTCGTACTCCTCTGCGGCCATATGTTATATACTTAATGTGACCAGCGTGTCATTATTATTTTTGTATTATGAAAAGCGTATATCCCGTTAATAAAATTATTATTATTATTATTATCTTCTTCAAGTTCCAAATTTAAGCCCTCGAATATTCGCATGTTATGTAAACAACAAACGACGGTTATGATACGTCCTACAAAGGAAGGATCATATCTCGGTCAAGGTTGTTGGTATTTTGCCCAACCTAAAAAAACCCACCCAGGTTTTTTTGGAAAAACCCATTTAATAGAACCCAGTAAATAACCCATGTCATTTTTAAATACAAACCCACGGGAAAAACAAAATCATATATTGGTCTACAAATAATTATATTCATCTATAATCTGTTTACAATATAAAATCTGTTCATTTTAATCATACCGATCATATTCTTAATCACATTGAACTCGTATTGATCACATTTAATTGTCGTACAATGATGATAGTTTACTTAGTCATGTACGTACAATCTTCACAGGAATCAATCTTGTGTCGCAGAAGTTTGTACATTTTTAATAGCTTATGAACATTTTTTTAACCCCATTTGGTTTCGCAATTTTGTCCAAAGAATACCAGATGTTGAAAATATTCTTTCAACAGAGGCAGAACTTGCAGGACAATTGGCCACGGACTTCATGAATGCACAAAAGTCAGTTGAAATCTTTTTAGTTTTTTGTGTCTTCATTTCAAGAAGACCCCACCACTTGGGACCACCAAAAGTTTCCACAACACTTTCTTGGAACATGGACGCAGGATAAAAAGCCGTATATTCAAGCTAGAACGCCATGACGTAAATAATCCACTCGGCATTCTTTGAAGTCATCCAGTCCTCAGCTTCGGTTTTCTGCTCCATCGAAAGTCGCTTCCCTCTGTATTTCGGACTCATCAAATTCGCCAAATAGTGCACTGGTTGCAGAGCCTGGTCCATGCGCCTCTTCACTTCAGCTCTATAGGGCTCCATATCTTCATTCTTCAGGAGGTCTAACCACAGCTCAACAGCTTCAGCAATATTGGTCGTGTCCGCCTGGAGACGATCTAGGACACAACTCACCATCCGCAGTTGTTTGAAGAGGTGTCCAGCACCCTTGTAAATGTTGATGTTGTCTAGAATCTTGGTGATGTTTGGTGGAATTTTTCCTGGATGTTCCTCGGCAATTTCAACACATTTGAAGTAATTCTCTTTGTATGTTGAGATGCATTCCTCTTGAGAATTCCACCGTATTGAATTTGGCAGCTGAGGCATACGCCCTTTCTTGTCTTTGAGCCATCCGTGGGGTTGATGGTGGTTGCGGAAAAACTTTTGAACCTCGATGACGTGGTTAATGACGGTTTTTTGCGTCACTTCTGCCTCCAGCAAATTAACGTAGTGCGCCGAACAGCCATATGTGATCAATTCTGGGAAATCTTCCAAAAGCAGGTCTCGCATTTTCAACATTTTAGCCTCATTATCGGTACAGATCGCAAACACTTTCTTCCCGTATTTGTTTTCAACGATTGTCATGGACTCTTTTGCTAATGCGGCACAATACTCTGCAGATTTTGAGTTTGCCTCACAATATACTGTATTTAGCAAAAACGTACCTTCGCCGGTGTGGATGCTTTTTGCTATTATAGGGTCATTTCTTATACTAGACCAACCATCTTGAAGCAATGTTACTGTGCAATTATTATTCTTCAACTGCAAACTGAGTTTCTTGTCCACTTCGCCCACAATAGTGTCTAGCAATGCCCCAGATAATGCTGAACTATCTGGTCCTTTATACCCTGGCCGTAAACCTTCCAGCATGTTGACGTAAGATGGACTTGTAACTGCGTTAAAAGGGATGTCATTTGCGTACAAAAACTTCGCAATTAGGATATCCAATTCCTGCTTTTGTTTTTCGGTCGTTCGAAAGACAAATTCGCCGAAAAAAAATCCTTTTTTTTAAGCCAGCCGATTCTGAAACGTTGGAAATAAAACATTCTAATTAAAGAATGATCAAATACTTTAAATTAATTATATATTTTAATACAAATATGTAATATTAAATGAACATATATCATAAATTGTTACCTGTAGAACTAGTACTGGAAGTTCTAGTACTAGGTTCCAGTCTGGAACCTTCTTCGGCAGCTGAACTTGTCGAAGGGGCTGGAGTTCGTTTGACGCATTTCGATAGGTGGGCGCGAATCCGTTCTATTTTGGCACTTATTTTGGATGTGCAATGTTTACATATAACTTGGGTCGACCCTTCTTCTTTCAAGACTTCCTTCCATTCTATCGCTTCCTTTCTACCAGAGAAAAGCGGCATTGTGATCTGGTCTCCTAATATAAATGATTAAAATTGTTAAAATATGTAAATTAAAATATTAAACAATGTCAACGAAATGTGTTACAATTAATTGCAACTCTACTGTGTTTAATAAACTTTAAAATTTAATTACTCAGCTTTATAACATGTTCATCGAACAATTACTGTTGGATTGCAGTCCACAACAAAATTTCAGGCAGAAGCGAGTCCTTGGACTTAACGCGAATATCACCGAAAGCAAACGTAACCTAAATCATTTTCTGCAAACTTAGAAAAAAAAATCCCCAGCACTTATCTGAAATCTTTGGTTAGGTTGGTTGGTTAGTTTATTCAAACGTTTTCGATAAGTATATTTATAGATATTACATAAAACCCAATATTACTCCCTTAAAAAACCCGGGTTTCTTTGCAAATCTGATCTCGGTACATTGTCGTGTGAAATAATTCTGAAAATACTTTTCAAATACTAGATGATGATGCGCCCCCTCTGGGCGCGCCCCCTGCTATTTTCAGTTGATACATTGGGAAGGAAACCATTGATTCCCTTTATATTGGTAATACCAACTCAAAATTTTTTCCAGTATAGATATGAATGTTAATTCTGTGTTGGTTTTAATATTGGTATTTTATTTTTTGGAAATTTATATAAAACACAATTATAATTTATAATAATTGATTTTTTAATTAATTATATTATTTATAAACATTAAGTAATTCACTAATTAACGTATTTCTATTTGTGGATAATACCCGTCCACATTCGAGCGAACACCGGTATTGAATAATTAACATGTTTAACAACTGAAGTTTGTTACCAATTCTAAATCACATATGTACCAGCATTGCAACAGTTTTGAAATCCTTGTATTATTAACACTGGAAAAAATAAAACACTGTAACAGTCTTTAAATTAATGCTAAAACAACGTTGGTAAAGATACTACATATAAAATCACAAATGAAAGAAAAAAGTCAACAATACCCTTCATAGTTACTTTTCCTTTGGCGTTTTTGAATTTAATGTCCCTACCAACGTGTTTTCATCATTAATTCCAATTCTGTTGTAGTGTTTTATTCTTTCTAATGAATTAACTACCAGATTCATAATTGAAGACTGGATTGGTTGTTTTCTTCAGTCTATTAAATAAAAATTGTAAGATGTGGATATCAAAATCATGTAACATGAAGATGTGAGCTAAGACATGAAAAGGAATATGTAATTGGAACTGCGTCTTACTGTGCAATTAAAATAAATTGTTTTAAAATTAAGCGTTTCATGTGCGAGCATCGTAAATAATATATATATGTTACTTAATTTTGCTTGTGAGCTTAAGGCATTTTCACAGGTCTGATGGGTCTACATGCAACTCGTGGTATTTAAGTTGCATATTCATTGGCACATCTAATTAAACCATTGCCATATTCTTCAAATTGTTTTGCTCATCAAAGTTTTAATTTAGAATTATATAAAAATTCATGTTATTGTACTTACATTTTTAATAATATCAACTTTGGAGTTCGGATTCAAGTATGCTACACAAAATTTACACGTACATTTCGAAGTAACCATAATTTTTTGTTCGAAACCTCGTTTCTGAAATTCGATAACATTAACAAAAGCAAAGGCTGTATCAAAAAAATGTTTATTTTTAATCAAATCTATCAGTTCATCTTCTTTCATGTTAAAGACACGTGCCGCTGAATTTTGTCTATCACTTGGTTGTTTTCCTGGTAAAAGTTTGTCTCTTATTTCAGACCAATTTGGATTACATGTCATTGTTAAAAAAAGATTTGGTTTACCGAATCGCCTGACAATAGCCATCGTATCATGATAATGTTGCAACATGTTACGTGGTGATCCAACAAAAGTCTAAGGTAAAATAGTTAGTTTACCGACTGTTAAGTTATTGTTTGCTGCACTGATATATAAGTAGTCTGTGAGATTTTTATACGTATCTGCTCGGATCTCTTTCTGATGAGATTTGTGATATTCGATTTTGATTTTGATTTTGTGATTTCGATTTTGACGTAAGAATCGACAATGTATTGTTGCGACAATCGACGTCCCATAAGGAAAGGATTAAAAACACCATTTCTTACAGCTAGAAAATACCTTGTGTAATCTCTTCTCGTTACTCGACGATTATTGTTAACTTGCATGATATCGCGATGCCATCTTCGTGTTCCATGCGGATATAATAGTGGATAAATCTAAGGTTCAACATTTGGATTCATTGAGCTTACAATTTGCAAATTTTTAGTGGCTCTATTTCAAATAGTTTCGTAAGAATCAGGAATTTCCCCATCTGCTGTGGTTGAGAAAATTGCAGCAACTTCATTCACACGTTGGAAATTATATCGGCGTTGATCCATTCCTGGTTTTAAAGAAAATAATAACTGTAACTCAGTAGGATGATCAATATTTATTTATTTATTTATTTACTTATTAGACCCAGCGGGTTTTACCCATTGTAGGATCTTGTTTAGAACTTGTTAACAATACATTAGACGGTATTAAAAACATAGGTATGGAATGTTGAGTACAACTTAGTAATTTCATCAGCGAATAAGTCTATTTCAGGATAAGCAATAATCACTTCATTTATTAGTTTACTCATTTTGAACATTGCTGATTTGATAGAGAGACTGTCATTTGTAACAGAGCTGTAGATCAATCGGTGCTGTCTCGAATTGTATGCTGGAACCGCAAATTCGATTATTCAATTTAATTCAATTTCAATATTATGTTCCATTTGATTGTGTAGTTCTTAAGCCATCATTTCGTAAGATTGTGAAAAAACGTTGTACTCTCTCATAATCTCATCTAAAGTTTTCAACGTATCAAGATTGAGATGTTCAAAAACAGACAAACGATGTCGTAAAGGCTCGTTTGGATCAACTCTACATAATTGACCAAATGCTGGAGTTTCATCATTAAATGGATAAAAAGACGTATTGATTCGATAATAGATTTGGCCTGAAATTTTGAAACAAAATGGCCCTGGTCTTCCGTTATATTTGCATTAAATGATGCAAAAGGAAATGCGTTTTTATTGCATCTAATATTTCCATAAAATTCATTTGAATTGGGATGAGATCCATTGAAAAATGATTTTAAAATTGCTGGAAAATCAGGCATTGGTTCTAAATGCACTTTTCCGTGACCGCAGCAAGTGTCAAAACTTACAGGATCTTCTGTAACGATTTCATTTTTGAAGTGAAGTGCTCCGCAATACTTACATTATTTATCCGTTTCCCCGATGTAATTTTCTTTAATTTCATTATTAGGGATGTTTTTTATATTCGAATCAGAGTGCCCTGATACTCTCTGATTGGTAAAGGTACTTGAAGTTTTGGGAAAATTAACATCATTGACTGTTAAATTTTCGGAAACAGCCTCTACTCTTTTTAATGCATTGGATAATGTTTTTTGATTTTCTTTCTTCTTAAGTCTACACCTGCGCTGAGCTTCCAAGTTTCGTAATCTCTTTTTTTCTTTGTATTCTAATTCTTCTTCCTTTGTTCCTATTTTAATTATTTTTGGCATGATGCTTTTGGTTGTTATAATCAATTAATATTTAGTTAATGGAAAAATGATTTTATTTTTGCAAACAAAACGCAACAATGAAAGTTCAAGTTATTATTATATATACATACATATTATTATGTATGTATTGTATATACAATTTTGGAATTAAAAATGCTAATTATATTTTAGAACTGATCAGTTCTAGAAATAAAATAAATTGTTCCAAAAACAAATTGTAAAATTGAAAGTTCAGTGGGTCAGAAATGTAATTTGTACAGTCAAGGTTCAGTGGTTCAGATATATAATTTCAAATGTCAAGGTTCAGTGATTCACAAATTTAATTTAATAGTAAGGTTCAATGGTTCAAAATCATTCAGATTCAAAGGTTCATAGTCTGTGATCAGTGATTAATAATCGAAACAGTATTAAATAAAATTGATGGTTTATTTAAAATAACATTAATACATAAAATATAATTTACGTTTTACGAGTATTCCAAGTTTCCGAAATCCTGCAAAGTTGATGTGAACCTGAAAAAAACATTAAATAATGTAGGTAGTTTCAAAAATGTAATCAAAAAAATATATATATGATTTGATTTTGTCTAGAGCTAGTTTTTCCATTGACTTAAAAAAAGATATTAATTGATTAAATTTCGTGAAATATTAATGCCTAAACGTTAGTTAATGATTCCCCAAAATTTCATACCTCAATCATTTTTGAAATGAAATATTTCATATAAAAGTTGCAAAAAATCTTATGTATATGTATATAATGGTAAAAGGACATATAAACAATTATTTATGATAAAACACAAATAAATAACCAATCTAATTTGGTCATACTTTGGAAAATGTAGTAAATCAGATTAGTTAGTAAATCAAGCAAAACTAACAAAACTAACAAAGGTCAATAAATTTTTTTACCTTTTCTTTCATAAAAAAATTTAAATTTGCAAAAAACCACTATGAAACTATTCTGAAAAAATTTTCCATACAATATTGTAGACGAAAATTTTTTATCGTAACAATACGTTCTGCAATGAAGAAACTATCTGAATGAAATAAAATATTGATTTGTGTATATTTACCTGCAAGACTATTGTATCCACTATTGTATTGTTGAATCTGCTTTGCAAAAGCCCTGTTGACGATACTTCGTCGACAGGGAAAATAACAATACTGATAAATCTGCAACAAAGTGAAACTTGTTAATTTTAATTTTTAAATTTACGTATTTAAAACACTGTATAAATATTGTTTTCATTATTACAACAAAAATTAACAGTTCATTAAAATTAATGAAAATTAATGTTTGTTGTTGCGCGAGCATTAAGGGGCTTCGGATAACCGTTGCAGCCTTAGTCTCACTACCGCAAAAAGGTCCAAAGAAATACAACTACCGGGATGGTTTCAAATATTTTCAATTTATTTAATAAAATCCCCGATCGGAAATCTGCCACGACTTTTCGGCGGCCGGTGAGCACACCCACTCACATTTTCTTGCCGATTCGGAAGCCGACAGCCCTCGATCGACACGAGGTTCCGAAAAATTACAAGTCCGAGAAACGCGCTGTGGCGAAGTCTGGTTTTGTCGGCGACCGAACAACGATTAATTAGCGACGACCGAAACGACGTGAAATTGAAAATATCCGGCACACAAACATACACACACAGACGCGCCGGTCGCTGGAAAACAAAAGATAACGATTAAAAATAGTCAAACTTTCGCTTAATAAGGATTTAAATCGAAATGTACAGAATCAAATATTATATTCGAGAAAATAATCTTCAGAATTGAAATAATAGAATTTTCTTAACGCAACATTACCGCTCGCCTTGCGAGGACGATCTTGCAACATTCTCTTTTTTTTTTCTCACCCGGAACGGTTGAGAAAAAAAATTGAGAAAAAAAAAAAAATCCGGTGATCGTAGCTTTCTCGCGTCGAGTCGCTCGTCGACGCTTCGGAGAGGCTGACTGGTAAAAGTGCCAATTTTGAAATTGGACGGACATACTCGGACACGGCAGTCCAACGGTAGCCACGCGAAGGAGCCCGTCCTCTCCGGGGTGCAGCCGAACGATTCGAGCGAGATTCCACTTTGCTGATGACAAGGTATCGAAGCGCAACAAAATTATCGGCAGGGTCCCAATATTGGAATTGGTAAATACACACTTAAGACATACCAACATAACTTTTACCTACAACATGCATACGCTTAAAAATATTACCCAAGACATAGCTGCCCCACTTTATTTTTACACTATACAATTTTACCAGAGTGAGAAATGAAATGTTTAGTTTTTGGTACGGGACATCTACATGTCATTGAAAATACGAGAAAAAAAAAAAAAAAAAAAAAAACACACTTCTAACCAGGGATGGAAGATTCTTCAATCTTGGATTAACAATTAACAATTAACATCGTAATCCTTAATCATAAACTGTGATTAATGATTTTTTTTGTAATCGTTAATGCTTAAACATTGATTACCGATTACAAAAGTAATCGTTAATCCGGAAATTTTGATTTTACCTGGTAAATTTATCATTGACGTTATTTTTTTGGCTGCTGTCTTCTTGGTGTGCAACGAGTTGTCAACATAACCTTTTGCCACCGCTGGTGATTTCCACCCCCCATGCCGTTGCAGCTCGAAAATATTGGCGCCTGCATCTGCGAGCAAAGTTGCCGACGTGCGCCGGAAACTATGGCTGGTATACCTTTTTGGATCAGGGAGTTCGAAGAAAGTGGCGATGGTCTTTGGCGCTTCGTCGAATTTGTGTTCGCCGATGTACTGCCTGGCACACTTCTTGTGCCCTTTTCGATATTTTACGAAAAATCTATCTTCTGGCAATTTATCCGGGCGGAGACCCTGGTACTTGAGCACAGTTTGGCGGTATTGGCTGTCTATCACAAAACTCCGGGGTTGTCTGTTTTTCGATATCTCTTTGCGAATCTTGACGACTATTAGCTCGCCGTGATTTTCCACGTCCGTTGTTCTTAAGTTTTTCAGTTCTTTCCCTCTGCAGGCACCCAATACTCCGAACACCAAAATAACCTTAAAGTAAACACATAATTATTTATACTCAATAGTATCAATAGTAATAATAATTAAAATTTTAATACTAACTTTGACGTCCAAATAATCCAAATTTGGCGCTTTAACGAGGAACTGTTGCACATGTTCGGCTGTCAATACCTTTGCTTTTTGTGGCTCATACTTGCTGTTCTGTCGCTTTAAAAAGCTCTTCAACGTAGCGTATTTAGATATGTCGATATCTTCCGTCTGAAGCAGCTTGGCGCGTAGCATAGAGTAGTTTGACCAAAAGGTAGACGGGGCGTAATTATCGGACCGGTCGCGAAAATATGCCAACAGCACTGCTTCTGTCGAGGAAGCGACACGATTAACACGTTTCCACACATTAAATGCGTCGTACTGCGCTTTGTATCTTTCG
>JABFOV010006059.1:0-11179 GCA_022817685.1 Aradophagus sp. ZL-2020
ATCAAACGCCGAGGTGGCACCTTCTTCCACTGAACTGACGATATATATATATATATTAATGAAGAGTGAATTAAATTTCCTTAACTAAACTTTTCAAGGAAAAGAAATTTCATTTTGTCATAACAGACGTACTGCAACTTATTTTATTGTTGTAAAAAGTTACATCAAACAATAGTCATTGACGACGTTTCGGTCCTGAATTTGACCATTATCAAGTCTACAAAAAAAAAACATTAATCTGTGAGAGACTTATTAATAATCGTCAATCATCAAATAATTCCGGAATAAAAATTGCTAATTCATATTCTTTAAACACACTAACCTGATAAGAGAACAAGTTGTATATTAACATTTTAATTCCATTTTCATTAACATTTTAATTAACATTTTAATTGATTTGATCGTCAATTTGATAAGATTTATAATACAATAACTGTGCAACATTGCAGCGTCATTAATAAATTGTGACACGGTGCGGTCGGCCGCGAAGCGGCCGCGCGACCGGCAGGCACCGCGCACTAGCGGAGATACAGGGCGGTTGCGTCCAACTCCGGAAAGGCTCAAAATAAACGTAATTTTTACGGGCGCCAGGCCGTTTTATCCAAAAACGGCCAAAAATCGGGGCAGCGTGACGGTCAGAAAGAAACAACCAAAGAATCCTTCCTGAAACTAAAATTAAATAACGGAACAAACCTTACTGAGACATCGGGCCTTAGGGCATGCGGGTAGGTCGAGGTCGGGCTCGTGAAATAACAGTACAAACGATTATCGGCTAAAATTTCACTTTATTGAACTTAATCCTAGAACTGTACAAGGGCTCGCCGGTGCGGTTGAATAGCAAGAAAAAAACTAAATACTAAATAAGAAGTCTTTTCCTTTCTTAATAATTTATTATTTACTGAATTAACTACGTTAATATTAAAATTTTTAAATCTTTTTGTTATTATTTCTGTGGTTTTGTTGATAAAAGGAACAACTATATTCACCCGATCGTTCTCATTATTTAAATCTTGATTCCTATTGTTGCTGTTTTGTGATTTATTTTTTAATCTATAATAAATGTTTTTGTCAACAAATTTCTTTGGATAACCATTATCGAGTAAAATCTCCATAACTTTCTTAATATTCTGTTTATGGAATTTTTTGTCCGCTAGATTCACCGCTTTATCAATCAAATTATATACCATAGCTCTTTTTTGATGTGATGGATGGTAGGATTCTACCATTGATAATGTAGGATCCTACCTGAAAATGTAGGTTTTTGATACTAATTAGTCAGTAGTTTGTTATTTTCTTTAATTACTTCGATGTCTAAAAAACATATTTTGTCATTGTTTTCAATCTCATGTGTAAACTTCCGATAATCATCGTGTTCGTTAAAAATTCTTATCATATCGTCAATCTTATTTTTGGGCAAAATCATATAACTGTCATCTACATATCTGAAATAAACACTTATATTGAAATTAATATTATCGAAGCATCTATTCTCCAGGTCTTGCATAACTATGTCTGCAAAGATCGGAGAAATTGGAGATCCCATGGGTGTCCCAAATTTTTGTTTATAAACCTTGTCATCAAATTTAAAGTACATAAAATTCAAAATCAAGTTAATAGCTATAAGAAACTCTTCCCATGGGATATTACAATTTTTCTTTATGTTATTCTATCCCGTAAAAAGAAGTAACGTCGAGAGAAATCATCGCACAAACATTGTCAATAACGGTATTATTTATTTTGTTTTTGAAATCTAAACTGTTTTTTATACTATACTGGGATGGTTTGATACTCTTATCAATTATATTTGAGATATATTTAGAGATTGAATATAATGGGCTATTAATAAATGATATGATCGGTCTAAATTTGAAACCAAATATATTTATATGTATATATTTGGTTTCAAATTCGTTTTCAAATATGATGATCTTGTCTTAAAAATGATCTTATTTGACGGTCAAACCCAAAGTTTCACCAAAAAAAATAATTTAGCGTAAATTGTATTTATTTCTCTTCATCGTTCCAAATTCATGTTTGACTTTCATGACTATGTATTAAAAGATTTCTTTTTACTTTTTCACTTTCAATTTTTATTTTTAATATTTTTTAATTTTTATTTTTAATATTTTTTTAATTAATAGATCAAACGAACTTACCTAAGTGAAGTTCGATCTTAATTATGCGATTGCTTTCGTCCGAGTGGAATAATGTATCATGCTTCCAGTATGTCCCTAGCAACAAGTTTTTAAATCTCCCGCCAAAACAAATTTTGTCATGATGGAGCCACCTCCATCCGCGTGCCGCACGAGTATCTCATAGTTTCAAAGTATGTCTCAAATCGAAGTGGGTAAAAGACTTTGGGTTAGGTAGGAGTCCACTCGGACGAAAGCAATTGCATAATTAAGATCGAACTTCACTTAGGTAAGTTCGTTTGATCTATTAATTATGCTCATCTTTCGTCCGAGTGAAATAATGTAGTTATTCAAAGCGTGCGATTTGAGACCATATCCTTTATTTGGAACGAATATATAAAATTATAAGAGTTACAATCGTACTAAATCATTTGCTAATCAAAACAGCTCTCGCTACATCTTCTGTGGAAAGATTAGGTTTATTATAAAATTTTCAAAAAGTAGAAAAATTTGATGACCATCCCGCAGTCCTGCGAATTTCGTCGATGTTAACTTCGCAAGAAGCTGCTCGTGTCGTCGAAGCGTGTCGAGTTGAGCGGGAGGAAAAAACGGATGTGTCTATCCCTGTAAGAGTTTTTTTGATCCAACGACTGATTGTTTGACTTGAGGCTTCACGGAATGGTTTTTTAATAGTTAAGAACAGTGCATTTGTATTATCAAGTGCATTAGCTGTTTGATCAAGGTAAAATTTTAAATGCAATACGACGCACAATGCGAGATGGTCGTCAAATTTGTTGAAAATCATCAAGGGTTGATTACGATTTACGCCGGAAGTTTTTATTCTATGCGGAATTTTTACAAACGTTGGGTTACCAATAACAATATTTTCGCGTTTAATTAAGGCAAGTGTTTGCATTCTTTGAGTCGATGCCAGTGCTAATAACGTTGCTAATTTGCGGGTCAACTGTTCTAGCGTTAATTCCTCAAGGGACCATTGTGACTCGAGAAAGGAAATGACCGGTGACGGGTCCCATGTAAAATTGTCTTTTGGTTTAGATGGTTTCAGCACCGAAACCCCTTTACAAAACCGCTTAACCCTAGAGTCGGCTACAAGGTTAACATTCGTTATTAGAGATATCGCAGAGCGATAAGAATTTAAAGTACCGTACGTTGTAATATTACTTAATTGCGTAGCAAAAGATTCTAAGGTCACAGGGATGTCCGGTTAAAACCAGTCTACCTGACGCTGTCTGCAGAATTATAACCATAACCGTATCGGTTTTTTATATTGCGCTAAGGTGGCTGGTGTAATTGAAGCTATAGCTGTTTCGAGTGCACTTTCCGGAAACCCTTTTCTGCGAAATGCCTCCAAGATCCTTTCCCTGCAATCAGGGAAATGTTCTTCCAAACCGGATGTTCCGCCCTAAAGGGAGAAGATAACAAATTAGATCTTGACCTAAATATAATTGGGGTAGGAAGGCACAGCTTTCTGAATAGAGGAAACCAGGGTTGGGTGGGCCAAAATGGTACCACCAAGACCCCCTCCGCTCTGTCGCTAATTATTTTCCGCAAAACTCTTAGTATTATTATGAATGGTGGGAATGCATAAAAATACCATGAGGTCCATTCAATGGTAAATGCATCAACGGCCATGGCATGTGGATCGGGGAGCCATGAAACAAAACTTTGGCATTTGGTGTTAATATTAGCTGCAAATAAATCTATACTGAATGGGCCAAACTTTCTGTTCTGGGCCAAACTGGCTGATTCCTCTAATTCCCACTCCGTTTCGGAGGAAGAAGCTCTAGATTCAGCGTCGGCAATTACGTTATCCGACGATTTAATGTAAGCTGCAACAATGTGTAAATTTCTGTCCTCGCACCATTGCCAAATTGTTTTCGCAAGAGAAGAAAGCTTGGGAAAAAGTATTGATCCCATTTTGTTGATATAGGCTATCGCCGTGGTGTTATCAATACATAGCAGCAAATTTTGAGAGCGAAGATCTTTTGCGAAACACTTCAAGGCGTATTCAACAGCCTTAAGTTCCAAGAAATTTATGTAAAGAGGCCTCCTAACATGACCACCAGCCATGGGTCTTTTTCTCGCTCATGGACGCACCCCACCCCGTCATCAAGGCATCTGAGAAAATTTCGACTGTAAATTTTCTTGTCTCAAGAGTTTTCTTGACAGGGTTCGATAAAGTCTGGATCCACCATTTGAAATCTTCTTGAAGAGCGAGGGAAAGATTCATCTTTGCGTCAAAGTCATAATTAGACTTTACACAGGCCCTATATTTTTGTATTTCGAATTCACGAGTATATAGAAGAGAATAGGGTACTGCTTTGTGAACTGAAACTAAAGTACCTATAAGGCTAGCGAAATCGCAAATTTTACATTTAGCTATCGTCGAGAATTTAATTAACCGTCCCCATAATGTAAGTCCCTCATCCTCAGGTAGACCTATGGTCATGTTTTCAGAATTCAAGATAAAACCTAAAAATTTTAGCGTTTGGGATGGCGACATTTGGGATTTTTTATCATTGATGATCCAACCCAAACTATTCAATAAATTTACCGTTGCTTCTATATTCGCCTTGCAATCCGAAATAGAATCGCCTAACAGTAAAAAGTCGTCCAAATAGACTACCGATAAAAACCTTTTTTCCCGCGAATAGGAGACGAATAGTTTTAAAAGTTTTGTAAACGTAATAGGAGCCGTTGAGAGTCCAAAGGGCATTACAGAGAATTCATAATAAACGCCGTGAAAAGAGAAGCGTAAGTATTTAAGATGGGTATGATGAATCGGAATGAGCGAGTAAGCATCTTCAAGATCAATTGAAGCCATAAAGTCACCTGGAGATAATAGGAAAGATTCCGTATTTAAATCCTCCATTTTAAAATGAGGGACCTCAATAAATTCATTTAAATTTTTTAAATTTAGGATAAACTTTTTTCCTCCAGTGGATTTATCAGCCAAGAAGTAGCTTGATGAAAATTTATTTGGATCAAAATCGACACGAGCTATTGCACCCTTTGTCAACAGACGATTTATTTCTATAGTGCAAGCCATGTGATCATCTTCGTTCAACTTTGGTTCGGTTAAGTGCTGTCGAGGAGTGGGTTTGCGAGGGAAAGGTATTTTGTAACCGGATAAAATCTGGAGAATTGTCGAATCGGTTGTGATTTCCATCCAGTGGGGAATTAAATTTTTTATTCGACCAGCAGTTCGTACCTCTAACGTTTCCGTTGGAAGTTTTTTGGCCTGAATTCTGTTTGGCGCTTCAACGTTGGTTGTGCAGTCCTTGCTCGGGGAGGCGCCGGGATTGGTTTCCGAGCAAGGGTTCTCAAGTTTCCCTGGTTCGCTTTTGACCTTGTGTTTTGTTGAGAAGATCTTGATATTGACGCGCTTAGTGCGCTTGGTTTTGTCAGTTCTTTAACTAATTTGTCGGTTGAGGATACTTCTTTCATTTTTGCTAAAAATTGCTCGCCAAAGAGTTTTCTATCCACCGGAGAATTATCTAAAGCGTTCTTCGCTGACAGAGTGAGCATTGGAGTAATTAGGGCTCTCCTGGCTTTCGAAATATGATGCTGAATGTGTGCGTTCAGACGAGCTGCCTCGCTAGCCAGTTCAAAAATCCTCTTCGAGTCCCACTGATTTTCAGATTTCAGCAATTCAGTTACTAATTTTGCCTGAATGGTAATAACCGTACCCATGAGGTTTTGAGTGTAATGTTGGTACTCATCCTGGAAAAACCATTGCTAAAAATAGGTGACCATTTATCAACCACAAGGTCATGAACAGCTGGGCCGGTGACCTCTTTATTGGAATTATCACCCATTAGGTCCTTCTTGAAATCAGCCACCAAATTAAGCTCGTCTGCAGGGGTGTTAATCTCTAATGCTGTTTTCACATTTTCAGCTGCGACGACATTTGGTGTTTTTCCAGTTTCAGCAGCGATGGCATTTGGTGTTATTACGTTTTCAGCTGCGATGACATTTGGTGTTAAGCGCACACTCGCGGTGGGCGTCTCCAGAGGGCGAACCTCAGTCAATGGTTCACTGTTTGATTCCTGAGAAGTAACTTGGCGAACGTCGGGCGTTTCGCTCAGTGCTGTAAAGTATCAATAAATTCTCATAAGTATATAATTAAATGTATATTATTATTATATTTTTTTTTATTCTTACCTGTGGGTTGAGCTTGTTGAATATTCTCTTTATCAACATTTTGTCTACAAATGTTACTTGAATCATTACTGTTGACATCATAATTGTCTGAGTTCGGTAGATTTCCCATGACAGTTGTACTATTTTCCGTCGATTGCAAAGTATTTGTGATGTCGCTGTAAAAACTTTCAAGATAAAATGTTGACTAAAATATCCAACTTTTCTTCAATGTTAGTTGTTTTACTGTGCGAGGGTGTGCGTCTGTTTCGCACATCAACATAACCTCTAATTGACTCATGGGAGTGGCCATGAGATTTGTCACGCGAGCTTTTGCTCGAGCGTGAACGCAACCGGTTGCGAGATCGCCCGCCCGGTCGTGAACGTGAACGAACATGACCGCGGGGAAGCTCACGAAAAGAATTTCGGTCGCGGTCTCGACGATAAATGGTGTTGCGTCGTTCAAGACGGCCGATTACTTTTGTCGTTTCGTTTGCGGAATTTTCATGTTGATCTGTATTCCTTTTCACCTTTTTCGCCTGGTGAACATTTTCGCGGCTTTGGGAACGTCGTCTTGCGTGTCTTTGAGACATATTTCGTGAAATCTCCCGTTACAATTTACTTAAAACTTGGCACGCGGTAAAAAAAATACTTGTCGCTCGGGCAACAAGAAACACGTGGCACGCGGATGGAGGTGGCTGCCTCATGACATAATTCGTTTTGGCGGAAGCTTTAAAAACTTGTTGCTAGAGACATACTGGAAGCATGACTACATTATTCCACTCGGACGAAAGATGAGCATAATTGATCGTAAATTGCATTTTCTTCTTTTTATTGTTTCAAATTAAATCTCAAATATCGAAATTATGTCATGAAAATAATCATATTTTTTTAAAAAATGTACTTTGAAGTCTCAATACTTGCCTGTCAAAACAAATTAGAATTCAGTTTTAAATATTGGGACCGTACCCTGAAAGTGCCCTTATTTGTTGTTTCAAACTCAATTCCAATTTTCATGGATGGATAATTTTTCAAAGTTACGTTAAAAATGAAAATCTAAGAATCAATACTTTATATGCGTATTAGAAGATTTAAAGTCGTTTTTCTTAGATTTATAAATGGTGTAGTTAACTGGTTTTTTGTTGCAGCCACAAAACTGTTCTCCTTTAATTAAATGAACATAGTTAATATTTACCTTCAGCATATCTCTAACAAATTAAAACCTCGAAACTCTTCATTGTCTACTCACTTACTGGTAAGCATTTTCATATTATAAAAAACGATTATATTTATATATGAATTATTTAGGTAACAGTTTGAATATTTTAATATAAGAATAAATATTAAATTATACTTAGATAATAATTCATTGGACTTTAAATAGGATATCTTTGACGTATTCCGTATACTTCTATACACTCTCTGTACATGACCCCCATGTAAACACCCAAATATGAGACGATATATGGAAAGTCCAATTTAGAGGTTGAATGGGAGGGGGAGGGTCTCCGTATGAAAGTATCTCATAAGTATTCAAGTAATATCATTTATTTGTGTTACATTTACTTTTTGAATCATTTCATTAATTTGCATTTCGCGAGTATTTTTGTCCTGGTGACAATGAAATTAATAAGTCAGCTACTGTAGAAACGAATTATCTATTGTCGTCGTTTTCACTTTCAGTTTTTATTCTGCAACATTTTAATATTTCGATAAATAAAAACATGTTTAGTGAAATTATTAAAGCCAAAGAAATTGGAAAAAATCAACAGAATTATGAACAGCTGCCATTAATTGCATACGTAGAATTATGCTTTGAATAATAATCAGGGCTTCTATTCAGTAAGTATTATTACATACAACTCACATTACACAATATTTTTGTCTCCTTGGTTTTTACTTCAATAGAAAGTGATAAAGATATTGAGCAATTTAAAGTTCATGAAAAATATTTTATATTACTTGTACAATAAATTGTTTCAAAAAAAATATAATAAATATATAAATAAATGAATAAATAAATAAAAAAGTTTTTCCCATTCGTGTGCTTTTAAGAATATGTTTACAGGTAACATCAGCCGTATGATAATGATATTTATAGTTCAAAATTTTGTAAATTCGATCAGCACCAGCCGACTGAAGTATGAAAATTCAGTGTACGTGCTTGTTGGCACGTTTTAGTGATGTGATAGTTCATGAAACATAATTATTATCTGAAAATCATTTATATATCACTTTAGGCCATCTGTAATACATATTTTGATGCAAGAATAAAATTAATAACTGCATTTAGTTTCTACCCCCATCTACGACCTAAGAACCTTCATGTGTATTCTGAGAATAATTACTTATTTAATATTTATATAACACCTGGGATTAAATTGATGACCTTGGAGGCCAGAAGGATAATTTGTAAGTATATAAAACCCTTTATATTAAACATGAATGTAATTTTCAGAAGTGTTTCTAGAATAGTATATTACGCATTACGAACCTAAAGTAAACCATCCGAACTAAGTTAGAAGTTCTAAGATATGAGCTGGGACCGACGAAAAAACAGTCAGGCCACCTCAAGTGGCCCTTGTGCTGCTTTGGCAACCGTAGCTCAATTGTGTATTATATATTTATATTTTACAATTATTATCAATAATTGTAAAATTGTTTAATACCAAACTAATAAAAAAATTGTTTAATTATTTAGATAATATCTATTAATGATGATGAACATTATGTGTAGAAAATTCGAGCCAGAAATCGACGTTTTTAAACTTGTGCAAAAAGTTGACAGCATGCCGTGGGTGACTACGTTCAAGTACTTCTGTCAAAAAGTTTTGTACACAATAAGCCGAAATTAGGTAATGTGGGCCACGTAAGAAGTTCCAGCATAAGACATGATAAAGCTGAAGAACAGCTCGAGTTTGACTTGAATTTAACTCGAAGTTTCCGAAGCCTAAGAAGTCGAAGTTTTTGAATTTCCGAGCTTTCTCTGTCCTCCCCGAACCCGCCCAGCCCAAACCCGCAACCCCCTAATAAATCCCCCTCTCTGAGGGGGGCGGAATTATCGAAACTCGCACCATTTTCGTCAGAGCGCGAGTTTTCTCGAGCTTTTGCGTTTCCGAGCATCCTCCGTCCTCCCCGAACCCGCCCAGCCCAAACCCGCGACCCCCCAATAAGTCCCCCCCTCTGAGGGAGGGGGCGGTATAATCAAACCTCGCACAGACCGAGGAAGCTCGGAAACGCAAAAGCTCGAAAAAACTAGCGCTTTGACGCAAATGGTGCGAGTTTTGTTTATTTTGCCTCCTCTCAGAGAAGGGGGGGGATTTATTGGGGGGTCGCGGGTTTGGGCTGGGCGGGTTCGGGAAGGACCGAGGAAGCTCGGAAACGCAAGAACTTCAACTTTCTATGCTTCGGAAAGTTCGAGTTAAATTCGAGTCAAACTCGAGCTTTTCTTCAGCTCTATTAAGACATGAACTCCAGGTGCCAAAACAGTACGAGGGCCACTTAAGACGGCCTGAAAGTTTGTTCGTCAGCCCAAGCTCATATGCTAAAACATCTTGCTTGGCCCGGATGACTTACTTTCAGCTCATGATGTATAATATACTATTCGGAAAACACTTTTGAAAATTACATGAATTTTCGATATAAGAGGTTTGATATACTTGAAATTATTCTTCCGGCCTTTCGATATCATCAATTCAATCCCAGGTGTCATATAAATATTAAATGAGTAATTATTCCTAAATCACACATGGAGATTCTTAGGTTGCACATGAGGGCAGGAACTAAACGCAGGTATTAGTTTTACTTTTGCGTCAGAATATGTTATAGTTGGCCTAAAGTGGTAAGAAAATGGTTTCAGATAATAATTATGTGTTACAAAATACCATATCACATAAAAATGCCAAAAAACACGTATGCTTAAGTTTCATACGAAATTCCAAAGTTTTGAACTGAAAATATTTTTCCCTTACGGTCATTGTAATCTTTAACCGTATTCTTAATGAGCAGTACGAACGAGATACACTTTTTTTTAGACAGTCTAATGTACAATAAACCTTTTTCAACACAAGTTGACAAACAACCAATATATTGTCGAATATCACGTATTTAGTGTAAGAATGTTAACTATTATATAGAATAAACACAAATTTTATAAAATAAAGAAAACATATTTTTGTACGTGTATTTAATGTACAACTCTTTTAAATGTTGAACATTAACATTCAGAAAAATTGTCACAAAGAATGTAACAATAAAATGTAACATTTGAAAAAATTTGAATAATATTGTCAACTTCATTTTTTAGATTTTTTAAAATACAAATAATGTGACACAAAGGTCTTTGACTTTTCAATTCGAATACCAAATTCTTAAGACAAATACTATTAACAAATTTAAGAATCTTACTCATTTCGTGAAACAGTAGGCCATCAGTTGTCAGTCGCCACGCTACAGGACTTCGCAGAGAAGCAGTTGGGTAAGTGGATCTTTTTGGAATTGTTTGCTCGAAACGACAGCAATTCCCCTTCACGGAAAACATTCGACGATTTCTTTGGATCATTTGTTTGGCATCGGATACTCTGCATAGACAGAGATTTGGCTGCCCTTGCCGTGCCTGAAAAGGACCGGACAAGGAGAGATCATCACAAGTGGAGGAAGAGCCATCCTCAGTGAAGAGCCACTGGCTCTGAGAGCGACTCTTCTTGTGCGAGTCTCGAAGACTCGGTGATTTATAGTTGGGCCCGCCGTATTATTTCTTTATCTCTTTAATTCTTTCTTTAATTAAAATTAAAAGAACAAAATATTTAGAACTAACTTCAGATCCGTGACATGATCTTCGGTTATCAACACTAATAATTTAATTTTCTTCCAGAAACTCCAAGAAG
>JABFOV010006060.1:0-11179 GCA_022817685.1 Aradophagus sp. ZL-2020
GGTGGACGAATGCACAGTCTAGACTGTTACTGTAACAGTCAATTTTCAACAGTCAGACTGTACAGTCAAGACTGTTAGCATAACAGTAAGTACTGTTTGTCTAACAGTCTATTTCTCTCAGTGTACGCTGGCTCGATATCACGCCAGCGGAACCACTCCAAAAACCAACACCAAACGAACAGACAACTGTCCTACAATTATTTAAACATTTTTTACCAATTAATTACCCCATTTAAATATTAATAAACAGTAATGTTTCATCAATTTTTTAAAAATAAATCATGGTTACGCTGGCTCGATATCAAGCCAGCGGAACCACGGAGTCTTTTTATAAAAATGATAAAAAATTACTGTTTATCAATATTCAAGTGGGGTAAGGTATTTATATTGGTAAGGTATCATGTAACTAGAATTTTTTTATACAAGTAATTGACGGTTTTCTAGAATTTTGTCTGTGCGTTTTTTTGTGCAATTACAATAAGTTCGTTAATTGTTAAAATAAAACGTTTATATTACAGGCATTCGAGAGTCTTTAAAGTGCTCGTAATTTTGAGCGGCTTAAAATTGTTATACCGTATATACAATTGCTGCGGGAGTGCTAATTAATCCTTTATCCAGCACCCCCATTGAAAAATGTGTTTCCTACGTAATCTAGCGCGATCCAAAAATTATAAACTTGAACCAAAATTAGTCCTTAATTAGCTCATTATTTTGAGACCTTCAAATCTAAATTTGGAGAAAGTGGGTGTGCTAAGTAATGTCATCTTTAAATTTTCGCCAAGGTTACCCCCTCGACATTTTGTATGGCGAAAAAATCAAACTCTCGGTAACGTTTCTAGGACTATAATGCCATCATTGGGATCGCAAAACGAGTCAGAAAAACATAAACGAAGCGCTCGAAAACAAACTTTTATATTTTCGCTAATTTTTATGCCTCAGGTTCAGGCTATTTCTGACCCAATAGAAACTTTGTCTATATACTCCTTGATGTGCATTTTTCCAAGGCTTTCTTTTCCTAAACTTCCCTTTTCTTAGGTTTTTCCAAGGCAAGCGTGGAAAAAATCAAAATCTTCATATTGCTTCGACGATATTTTTTAAGGTTACTCAATTGAACCAAACTTGTTGTGTCTTTTTTTTTTTTTATTTAATCATAAGTATATTTCAGCCTCTAGCAATCTGACGTTACTTTGAAAGCAGCGTCAGATTGGTATTCTGTTTTCGTTTTCTTGCTAAACTGTTACAAAATCTCTAAGTGTCGGGTTCCGCGCGATTGACGTTCGACCGCTTTTGCGTATACAGGACGATAACTATTAAACTTGAAATTACCAGATAATTAATATGCAACCTAGCCCTCGTTCAGCGCTAGGCGCGTCGAGAAACTAAGTCAATACGTAACGCAATTATCTGACAAGTGGATGGAGATGGTGGCTACATAGTATCTACTCTCCAAGTACATCAACGTTGCCGTTAACGTCATCCCGCTGAGCTTCGCACTAGAGATACTACTGGCGTTGCTCAGGAGACACGTGCATGCGTAGTATTTCACGAATGTGCATTCAGTGTAACCGCGTCTACATGACTTGACGTAAATATTGAAGAGTTAAATAAATTCTTTTGCAATTTCGCGGCTACTAAGTTACAAGAATTTTAATTATTACTGCGCGATTCCTAGAATAGTTTAATTTCGCTCTTAGATCATAAAACAATGAAATTAAATAAGAATGAATGTTTTCTAACAGCAAGCATATAGTCTGTCATTTTTGTTTTGACTTTATGTAGAAGTTTTTTCACTTGTTGTGAAATTGTACAGTAAAATATCAAGAACATGGTTCATTATAAAGTATTTGTTTCAATTATTAAAGATTAAGTAATTTTTAAACAATGTTTCTCTTTTTAATGAATAAATTATGCGAAGATGAACATTCAAGAAAATGTTGTGTTATGAAACTGTGTTATTATAAAAAAATCTTTTGTGACTGTAAACAACAATCCTTCTAAAATTTAGCCACTTTTTTTAAACGCTGAGGAAAATATGATTTCATAAATTACAATTATTGATTTATTTTGGATACCCGTCACACGTACAAAGCAATTCCTTGGTAGTGTTGGGACTTTCTTTGAGTGTGCTTAAATGTTTCAAGTGCACGTTCAAGAAAGATATTCGCTTTTTAGGATATTACATTCTTACAGGTGATATGAATCCAAAATTTAAATCAATTATCGTACTTTATGAATGTATGATCGCGATAGATAGCCGTAATAGTCATGGGACAGTTTATTATTTTTCTCAGTGAGCTATGTGTGAATTTTGAATATATATTTTTTTTACTAAAGTTGAAGTTAGATTTATTTACATATACATACGTTCACCCGAATACGTACAAATGATGCAAATGCAGTTTTCGCGCTGGCATAACAGCAACTAAGAACCTCCTGCGAATTAATTTCCCTCGGCTACTTTAGTTAGTCATATAACACTTGCGTCGTGCCTACCCCACTCTTCTGACCACCGTCGCCGAGTAAGCAATATCTATACCCATGATAAACTGATGCCGTGTACTGTAATTGTATGAATTTCAGCTTTATCGACCGTCTAAAGTTTCGGGAACTTTCAAAGTGAATGTTTCATACGCTGACCGCTTCATAAAGTATTGTCCACGTCGTTGTTTGAATTTCGAGGAAACGTTAATAAATTAATCCGAAATGATCCTTTAACGAGAACAAGGGAGGAATTTGCTTGAAAAATTCGCAAACTATTTCCTAAGTTCTTTGGCTGAAGCTTTGATTCTAATGCGAAAGTCTTACCAATGTAAATTACAAATACAAACGTCACTTTGATTGTGACAAATAGGAGCTCGTCGTGTAATATTGAAATAAGTGAAATTACTTAAACAGGAATTTAGATTGAATTTGATTTTTGAACATTCGAATTCAAATATCTCGAGTTTTTTTAAATTCGATAAGCTCACGGAGGTTTAATATATAGAGCCATTCATGAAGACTGACTCAATAATCGATCGGAGTTAAAAATTATGTGATTAATAGTAGGCAATGCAAATGATCGTGGAAACATTCTGGTTTATATGTCTGCTAAATTCGAACTGTGTAAAATAAAGTATCAGAAACCTTAGAGGTGAATACTGCCCACGATTTCCCAAGATAAAAATTGTTCACTCACATATTTTTAAATAATATCTGTGTTTGAGGATTGACGAAAAATTAAATTATATTATACACGGAGAACATTCTAACGGACTAGCTCCTGTGCCACACCGACACGGCTTCAGTCCGTAAAGAAAATATTTATTAGACTGGAATCAGTTCTGTTAAGACCAGAATGACTCCGGTACTAGAGAGTAGCCAATCTGGTCTTCAGGGAACTGATTCAGGTCTAATGAATATTTTCTTTACGGACAGGAGCCATTCCGGTGTGGCACAGGAGCTAGTCCGTTAGAATGTTCTCCGTGTAGAAAATTCGGTGCGATAAGTAAAATGAAATTACATCATACAATATGCTGGAAATATAACAGTTCACCAACTGAAAAGTGAAACAAAATATTATATAAACAGTACCGGGTTACAAATGAAGAAAAGGAAATAATATACATCCGAAATGGGAAAATATATTGTGTAATAATAAAAGTCCATTTACTACACGATATGAAAACCAATATGGAAAAGTGCCCGCTAAATTGAAGCCATAAAACGGAAAGTGTTGAAGTATTGACGGAAAGTCACTGAATCGTGAAATGTCGGTATTTATAAAACACTTTGATAACCTTCCGATACAAGTCATTGAACTTGTTAGCTCGTCTACCGAGAGTTTAACAACTTCCAGTGCAAGGTCACACAACTTTAACTCTGTTAGTCATTTTACAATTTATGAATTAATGATGACGTATTAATCGCATTATTGTGTAACTGTAAGGCAAAACGGCTGTCGATTGAGCCGTAAAACAATGTATTAAGGTGTATTGTTATTTGTCTTACACCAAACGGTAAATTATTGGTGTAAGTCTGCATGTGTATAGACGCACATTCGACTGAGAAGCTGACGCGTGATGTACTGTCTGCGTGAACTTGCGTGGGCATTATTATGCAAGGAACATGTTTAACTTTAGTGAGCCGTGTAATCATATTGCTCGGATACTTGTGCATGGATGGGTACACGTGCATTCAGGGGAAGCTGCGATATCATGACCGAATATCCGGAATAACGCTTGACTGAACTTATTTTATATGTCGTACTTGTCGCACCACTCGATTCGTCGTTAATGAAATGAATAACATTTTTTTTGTCATAATAGCTACGCGCACCTGTAATTTGAGACAAAACTGATCATTTCTACATAGGGAGCAAAAATAACCAACAAGTCATTCGTAACAGAACGCTGGATCCAAAGACAAAATGTCATTGGATCAACAATACTCGTTGTTTTAACGTCTAGAATTCTATTACCAAAATGTTGTTGGTTCAATAGCATTCGTCCCTGTGAAGAATCATGACATATAATTATAGAAAATTGCAAGAGCGGAAGTTTGTACACATACTACACATGCATACTATATACATGTATCCATGTAGTTTATATATATTACTATATGCATATGTGCTCTTGCGACTTTCTTTTTTTAAATACCCATTTTATTATTGATCACTTTTGAAGTAACATAATATAGTTTGTTACCAATCTTTTATCTTTTGAAAATGTAAATCTTCTTGCGCGTTAAAAATGCACCAGAATATTTTCAATTGAAAAGAAATAAAAAGTTAACACGTTTACCATTAACTCGTTTACATGTGAATAATGGTGGAAGCATTTGATTGTGATTAAATGAACAAAACTGCATTATCAAGTGATGAGTTTTGCCGAACAATATAATAATGTTTAAGTGAAAAGAGTGTGATATCTGAATACGCAAAATCGGCAATTTAAATACATACAGGCACGTAAAAGCTTTTATTTCAATAAATACATTTAAAATTTACACGACACAAACAAGTAAGTTCATATTCATCATAGCAAGTAGCCCACGATGTTTTGCACGCGAAATTCCGTTTCATATTCACGTATCGATGCATTGTACAAGGGGGAACTGCAACCGCCATTTTTGCAACTCAATTAACAGAATGATGGAATTGCTAATTGAAAATTAAACATCGATCAGTGACTTTGCCACAATTTATCGGAAGTTATTAATTCCTGTCCTACCTTTTAAAATAGATTATATAAAATTTGCAAAAAATGTTTCTTTTAAACAGTGCCCAAATAAATTACTTAAACTTGATTGTTACCGACATAAAAATAATAGCATAATGAAAATTACTTTAGTAAGTAAATTATTACAGTAAATTACTTTACTATGAGAAAAAATTCACTTATTGCTTCAACTTTCTATTCATTTTGATCTTAAACTAATATCAATTTTAATTAAATTGTTTTGCAAAATAGTTTATGAACTAGATGCAAATATTTGTTATATTATTAAATTCTCAACATATTACTTTAGGTCCAGTTCAACTACTGATCATCAATCACTCAAATTGATTTACCGTCTCAAATCAATATCGTTTCCACTAGTACCGAGGGAAAACTGTCGTGCAATGTAATTAAATCAAGATTAATTGTTTCAACCACTTCGAATTCTTATATTCTTCGTTTTCCGTGGCAATGTACTGGTATCTAATGTACTATGATATCGCTTCTTAATTGATTGAACCACAATGAGCAATGTATCCGGGACATATGACCTATTTTCATAGAGACATTTATTTGTTTATATTATTCGACCTAACTCTACTTTATTTCTCTCAGTTGAATAATTGCTCCCATTAAATCCTAATGATAGCGAAATTTTTTTGTTCAAAATTAGGTTTAAACAAAACAAATATTTTAAATATTTTAAGTTGAACTGTTTGCAAAATGTCAAACTTTTACACTGAAGATAAGTAAAGTCAACTAAATCATTTTGTTGAAATAAATTCCCGATCAATAATTTCACAGTTAAATGTAAGTCCAGACAAAGACGCAAACTAAGTTGGATAAGTCAATTCATGAATCAGTCTAACAGTGGCCCGTAATTTAGGGTTTAAGAACTATCATTGTTACGCGTCATTGCTATAACTCGGCAAACTATTTTCTTTCTAATTTCCATATTGTTTCTCCAGTTTGGTTACTTTAAATTTCGCAAACAGGATTACGTTTAGTATGATCTAATATACTCAAAAATATTCTTGATTTGAATAATGGTTTCATAACAAATATTTGCAGTTTTTTTTTTTTTTTTTTTTTTGTACTTACAGATATAAGCACGCAGTCTTGAATTAATTCAGAATTGCGTTTATAAAAATGTATTTTTATAATAATAATAATTAAATTTACTACGATGTAAGAATCAGTCTTGTACTACAAGCATGACTCTTATGTGTTCACTTTTGCACCTAAGATATTTCTCACTATGTGTAGATATGCATTATGTGAATTACATGCTGATGCGTGCGTGTATTTTGCACAGAGGCTTATGTGTTTAAGCACCCGTGTAAAGGACACTCTATAAGGTTAACAGGGATAGTTCAACATTGACTCGCATTCATGTCATATGCCAAGCGCTGTGACGAGCCTTCACAAGGCACTGGTGTACGTTTAGTAGGTGTACAAAGAAATTCTTAATGTCTGTATTACAAACGATTTGCCTTATAAACTAAATGATCAACATTAATACTTTGGCATTTATACATGTTCAAAAAAAATTTCTTTTTATTGCATATGGGGAATTGTAAAATGGAAAAGTAATTTTTTCAATGTTCTGAATTACTATTGACATAAAACATTGAATGTAATATTGTAATTTCAATTATCTAATTACTTCCAACGAAAATAACTCTTTCTAAATACTTTCATGATTGAAAGTTGTCATAAAATTTATAGTGAAGTAAAATCTCATTTCATTTTGTTCCAAGTCTCAAAAATTATTCGATCACACAACCATCTAAATTTTATCAACTAGTTGATCGTATTGATAAAATTGTTTTTGATACTTGGATTACGTTTCAGTTCAAAGAATGATCGTTACATGCATATTAATTTTTTATTTAAATACCTGGAATATAAATTTCTTCCTTTGTATGCTTATCCACTTAAAGGTTTTATGATGACTGCTTTCCCCATAACATATATCCGTAAAAGGATGGACATGATAAATATGTTTCTTTCTTTTGCGAATGTGAATGTAAATATTTACTTTCCTAATATCCATTTTTCTGTCTGAAACAAAACAAAGAAATTTTCATTTTTAGGATTGTTCATTTTTCTATGAAAACATTTTTAAACTCAAAACTTAGACTATGTTAACATTATTCAGATTCATTTATTACAACTACCGAAAATTTGCAGTAAAAAAAGTTATTTGATACAAGTATTCACCTTTGCTGTATAAATTACTCATAAGAAGACATTAAACGATTCTGTTTTCTGCTCCTGTTCTTGCGCTAGAATCGCCGTCACTAGCCTGAGGTAAATTGAAATTGGATGCAGTGACGCGAATTATTATAATCCTGAGCTAGGTTGAAACCCGCAGGCGGTTCTCGATATATGTATAAATTCTCCTTCCATCGTCAAGCCCTTACTGTACTTTACTGGTAGCTACCTCTCATCTCGAGACACGTTTATAGTTGAACGTCTTCGTTTATGAGTATCGACATATCTGTATATAACAAAGATACATATATTACTAAAATGACATTATTGCCAAATTGCAATGTGGTTACTGTGTACAAGTAATTATGTCAATTCGTTCAAAAGTCAAATTCAATGAACATATTTTTCATTATCAGCTTAATAACTTGATTATAACAAGTTTGAAATACTATTCTTCATAATAAAAGTGTATAAATTTAATAAAATATTTGGATTAAAATAATGTAAACCAAATTTATCAGATAATTAAAAATACTTGGGCAATTTTTTTATCAATAATTATAATACAATATTTTGTTTGTGTAAATAATATTTTTATCTAGGCTACAATACTCTGTAACAATTTTATTCCCAAACTTGTTTTATTTCTAAATAATTTTTATAATTGTTTGATTTTTTTGCATTACTTAAACTACTCTGGTCTAAATATTAATTGTACACATTTCAATATTCATTTGCTTGTTTTAAGGTTAAAATAAACATTTATATTAATATTTTAGAAATTAATATTTCAAATACAGAGAAAAAAAATTTACTTTCAGTCTATGATCAATTAAGAATCGGGTTACCATTTCATGAAAAAAATACAGATTCAAATACATTTGTATTTATACATTTTTATTGAAAAGAACAAAAACATCTTTGAAGACAAAAATACAGCTATTCGTTAATAAAAATGAAATTCTGTAACCAAGTTTTGAAAATTTTCAAGATTTGAAGTAAGAACTATTCACAATAGATGCAAATCGAATACAATTTTATTTAATATTTGTGCAATTTGAAACAAAAATTAAGACAATGCCACTATTTTAGCGTGTACCTGTAAATGTCAATACTTTCAATACTTGTCAATACTTTTTTTTTATGTTTGTTCTTCAGAGCTCTGCTCAGTTCAACATTCAATGGTGAACTGATGAACAGTGCTGCCGAAGAATTCTGCACCTAATCATTTAGTTATCGTCGGTGCGTTTCCAATATTGTTTGTTAATTTCTTGTGGGAAAATGACAAGGTGTAATACCCTTATTGCTGTCCAGAAAAACGATTATCTTTGTTCGATCATTGATCACGTTGTTATTTTATGACAATCAAATAACGTCGTTAAAAATTCGTATTAACAAAAAAAAAGGTTAGGTTAGGTTAAAAACTAACATCGATAATTGAAATCAGCAAAAAATTTACTTTAGGACGTTTGAAATTAATATCAGCGCATCGATTATTGATGTCCGCGCATCGATTATCGACATCCGTGCATTAATGATTATAAGTCAGCCATTAACCTCAAATGTTCTAGAACAAATTTTCGCCGACTTCGATTATCGTTGGTCGAGCTAATGACCAATGTTGGACTTTGCTTTCCGTGTGCTAAAGAAGATAAAAATTTTTTTACGTACCAATAAATTTGCACGATTTGTAAAGCATTGGCAACCACAACTATGAACACTTCAGAGTCTAACGATAAACTAATGAGCAGTGTTGCCAAACACAGATAGATAAGGACGTCCGAGTCCCCCCCCCCCCCCCAATTAGTTGCGCGACAGCATATGCGAGCGTCCTTTTTTAATCCAACACTACTACTGCGTACATATGCAAAATTGTTTTTCAATTATGCTTTTCCGACAACGGAATACGCCTCTCAATAAAGGGGCGTATTTTCAAACTAACTTTTTCGATCAAAAAAGAACAGGCAATTCAAATTACGCAGGGCAGTCAATTTTTAAATAAATTGTTAATATTTGAACACGCACGGAAAGTGAGGATTAGCGTTGGCCACTAGTCAAATCATCGATAAGAATGTGGAAGAAAAACGTGGTCTAGAATATTCGAGATTAATGTCTGCTCATCGATTATCGATGCCCGTGCATCGACTATCGACATCCGTGCATTAATGATTATAAGTCAGCCATTAACCTCGAACGTTCTAGAACGAATTTTTCGCCGACATCGATTATCTATGTTCGGGCTAATGAACAATGAAAGATTTTGCTTTCCGTGTGCCAAAAAAGATGAAAATCTTTTTACGTACCTGTAAATTTGCACGATTTAAAAAGCATTGGCCACTGCAAGTCTTAACCCTTCACCGTCTAACGATTAAATGATGAACAGTGTTGCCGGACACAGAGAGATAAGGACGTTCGATTCCTCCCCACCAATCAGTTGCGTGGCGTGATGCAAGCGTCCTTCTCTAATCCGGCAACGCTGTACTGAGAAATTATATTTCCGAGAATGTAGTTGAACTTGAATAAATAAACATTGTTTTTATTCTTTTACACGAAAGCTTGTTTTGAAAATAATGTCTATTTTTTTTCGATAAAGTGAACATACAATAAATTACGTATATTTTAAATAGGAAAAAAGAATCTATTTAAAAAGAAAGGTGAGAAACGTGAGAATACACGACATGTTACATGAGAAATTGGCGCGAGATCTCACGTGAGAATTTTTAATAGGGTTTACATTAATAGGCTTCTTTTTTCTTATAGAAAAAAGAATAGGATAGATTATTAATAGGATAGATTCTTTTTTCCTATTTGAAATATACGTAATTTATTGTATGTTCACTTTATCGAAAAAAATAGGCATTATTTTCAAAACAAGCTTTCGTGTAAAAGAATAAAAACAATGTTTATTTATTCAAGTTCAACTACATTCTCGGAAATATAATTTTTCAGTACAGCGTTGCCGGATTAGAGATGGACGTTTGAATACACGTCATGCAACTGGTTGGTGGGGAGGAATCGAACGTCCTTATCTCACTGTGTCCGGCAACACTGTTCATCATTTAATCGTTAGACGGTGAAGTGTTAAGACTTGCAGTGGGCCAATGCTTTTTAAATCGTGCAAATTTGCAGGTATACGTAAAAAGATTTTCATCTTCTTTGGCACATGGAAAGCAAAGTCTTCCATTGGTCATTAGCCCGAACATAGATAATCGACGTCGGCGAAAAATTCGTTCTAGAACGTTCGAGGTTAATGGCCGACTTATAATCATTAATGCACGGATGTCAATAGTCGATGCGTGGGTATCGATAATCGATGCGCAGACATTAATCTCGAATGTTCTAGACCACGTTTTTCTTCCACATTCTTATCGATAATTTGACTAGTGGCCAACGTTAATCCTAATTTTCCGTGCGTGTTTAAATATTAACAATTTATTTAAAAATTGACTGCCCTGCGTAATTTGAATTGCCTGTTCTTTTTTGAACGGAAAAAGTTAGTTTGGAAACACGCCCTATCATTGAGAGGCGTATTCCATTGTCGGAAAAGCACCGTTGAAAAACGATTTTGCATATGTACTCAGTAGTAGTGTTAGATTAAAAAAGGACGCTCGCATATGCTGTCGCGCAACTAGTTGGGGGGGGGGGGGGACAGTTTGGTTCTATGCCTTGGGTGCTTAGCAGTCCGTTTTTGTATTTGATCTTCAGATGCTTGTCTCTAATGGACACCGGCGTCTCCTGACTATAACCGGTCTCTGCTCACC
>JABFOV010006061.1:0-11178 GCA_022817685.1 Aradophagus sp. ZL-2020
ATATCAATGTTCACTGAGAAAAATATGACTCTATAAAGTCATATTTATTGTTTAATATAGTTATACAAACGCTGATTGTACACTGCCTGCACATCACAAGTTTTAAGTTTCAATATAATTTATTAGAAGTATTAAAACTTTTCGTGAGCTATTTACATACTAAAGCTCGAATAATGTAATCAAAATTAAAAATTTTTATTATGAAGATATATTGAAACTTGTAATACGCAATCAGTATTTAATTAGCGATTCTGCTTTATGAAAACATTTGTTTAAAGCATTTAATTATTGAATCATTTGTTGTACAATTAATAAAATTTTATCGATTCAAATTATAGCTGTATTATATTATACGATAATATGTTTTGTTATCATTATCGACTGTACGTTGCGAACTCGCACCGTATGACTAAAGAGGATAAAAAGATCACCTGCATTATCCATTTATTTTGTATGTTTTCATTAACGGAACTCGAACATTTCATAAAACAATTATAATTTCAACATACGCTGATAACGACTTTTCGGTCTAAAGTTAAAAAATGATTAATGAACTTGCTGCAATTATAATCACTCTAATGTAGATTGCTCGTAAAATAACGTCCGCTAAGCTCCTTAGTACATCAACGAGTGCATAAATCAGATTTGAATTGAAAATTCGAAAGAATTCTGTTCACGTTTCAGAATGAACACCTGGTTTTTTTCATCGTGATTACACTTTGCGGTATACAGTGCGATTAACTTGAGACTTTTCGAAGTGGCAGAGTTTAACGTAGATTGACTATTTTCCGCAACTGGTGACTGTGGTTTTTTTCTTAGCAAAGATCAAGAATCGCAAATTCCGACGATAATGAAATGGACGAAACGCGACTTAAAAAGTACGCACCTGAAAAAAATGGCGAGTTTTCATTTCACTTTTGAAAATTGAAATCAGACTGTTATTCCTCGCGAAACTCCTTATTTTCATAAAAATTGTATCAGAATATATCGGATTTATGTTTAAAAAACGATGTCGTAAATGGAACTCACGACATGAATTTTCCATTATACGATTTTGCGACAACGCGGGGTGCGTGATATGTAAATAAATTGTCGGTTGTAAAAAACAGCAGACTGCTCATATTCCAGACAACTCCGTCAAATAATATGCGCGAAAAAGCGGTGCTTTCCCTGCAGAATCGCGGGAGCCACTCAAAGCGTTGTAACAATTTCAAATTTAATTTCCTCGTCTCGTGTACATTAAGCCTCGTTACAAGCTAGTTTTTAAGCCGAAAACGTTGGGAGATAAGCTTGATACGCCGAGTTATATATTAAGCATTGAAATTCTCTTCTGCAGTTGTACGTACGTCACGCTGATTTCAAATTGATAATCAACACTTGTAACTCGGGCTGCGGCTTCGACTAGACAAGTGAGCTTGCTTGCCTCATAGAAAACGAAGAGATATTAGGAGAGATGAGATTGTGATTAAAGCAATTATAATTAAGGATAATGGAGTTTCGGTTTGGTTGTTCCTGTTGACTTGGGAGAAGTCCCCGCGCAGCTGGCCCGGATGCAAAGGTGACTGTCATTCACTGCTGCGTCGTATCTGCTATGAAACTTCAAATACAACACTGACAATCATCCGTATTATAATAATGCCAGCCTCTCGCCACATATAATTAATTTCGTTGATATATTAACTGTTGCTCTTATTTTTAACAATTATTGCATATTCGAAGGAAAACTAAAGAGCAGCCTCTTGGCGAAGTATCCGTAATTATGCTAATCATAATCATCGCGAGTGGATTATTTGACAAAATTAGATTTGTATAACGTACGTTACATCGAACAACATCAATTACGGAGATAAGTGAAACTTTTTATTAAGTTTCGCATGAGAATGGAGATATTTGCTAATATTTAAGCGGATGATCGTTGATTTCGAAGTCTCTTGATCTTCTTAAAGATTTGACAAATTGGGGTGGATATTAAACCCTTCATGCGCTTAAGATCATCAGCCTCGATATGCTACGAATGATAGAGAAGAGCTGGAGGGTATGAAAAGAGCAAAGAGACGAAGAAGCTGCTGAGGGTATATATCCGGAACCCGGATGTGCTACATTAAATATAAACAGCAAAAGGGTGCGGAGATATGTACCCTTTCCTTATAAACTGTTTTATAATACTCCTTAGTTGGCAACTTTTCTACTTGGTTAACTTGAAATCTTCAGACACCTACTTGTTCCTACCTTCAACCGAAACTTCGGCTTGCTACAAATCACGAAATTCGTTGCTACGTTTTCGTCGCGACACTTCGTTTTAGAATGTGTTTGCTGAACGAAATACGTTGTTGCGCTTTCAAACACTCATTACGATGATATTAATAAACAAACTAAAAAAACAATTTAGAAATAACAAATTTGGAGTAAAAAATTATTCAATTGCTATAAAAGTTTTACTCGCACTAGAGAGTGAAACAAAAAATATGAATGATTTTAAAAAGTCGAACTCAAATATATATTAGTGGCAGATATAGAAATCAAATAGTTTTTGTGGCCAATTTGTATATTTGGTAACATTCTGGTCGTAAAATGTAATTATATTCAATCCATTTGCATTATAAATTAAGTTTTAGCTTACATGTTTTAGTTGAATCATTGTAACAATGTGAAGAGTATTTATTTAGTAATATTTTCTTCAATTTTTTAAGATTATTGTTTAAAAAAAGTTGATTTATTTTTTACTACTAAGTATAAGCATCGCGTATGGAGTCTTGCATAATTTGTTACATGGAAAAACGTATTATATATTTTTCCACTTACTTTACCTCTTGAATAACTAATCATTAAAAGTATTAACGTTCTAGTAACAAGCTTACCATCGTCAGTTAGGAAACTTTATTGAATCTTATTAAGTAGATGTTATACAAATTCAAGTATATTCTAACTCTATTCAATAAAAGTTGGTAATTTGTGTAAGAACCGTTTCTCCGCGTTACTTTGCGGAAATTCAAATCGCAATAAAACATCGATAAAGTAATACATTATTGATCATAAATACGTTGTAATATGCCCTGAATTTGGAGTACAATGTTTCGTTATTTGCACAACGATGTATTTATTTAATCCAGTTAACAAGTTTTTCGTCGATTGAATCAAAGTATTTTTGTGTACATTTATTTATTTATTTTTTTCTTTTTTTTTTATCATTCATTTAACAGAAATGAACTGATATAATTTCGTTCAATGTTTAATTTGTTAACATAAATCTGCATTTCAGCTTCCACCCGATATCACGTATGTTTACTTTAATCATCGTACTTCAAACTTTTAATTGCACACAGAAAAACTGATATAATTCTTTGGCATTAAACAGCATTACCTGGTAAGCTGATCAAGTGATGCGAACAATCAGATTCGACTAAAAATTTAGCTGAATGTTGGACGCCCAATTCTTCATTGAATAATCACTAATTGGCTCAGATTTATTTATATTGTCTTCATTGAGGAATTCAAATTTTGTCAAATGCTATTTAAATAAACGTCAATGTGACTCGTTATAACATAGATGAAAGTGGATCATTCATTATTTAATAACAATAATCCAATAATTTGGTTATTTTGATAAAAAAACTTAATCAACAGTTAATAAATTGTTATAAAATGTATTTTATAAAGTACATTTTATAAATAATTTTTGTAAAAATATTGTGTAATTTGTGTAAAATTCGACAGGTGTTAAATTTCTCAAACTAGAAAGTTTGAAAAAAAAATCACGATTCGAATAATAAACATATATTAAACAATCTTAAATTTTATCATTGTGTATTTTAAATTCGGGCCTCACATTTTTCTATAAGATCCGAAGCAAAATAGTGATTTTATCAATGTCTGTGACAGGTTTTACAATAAATTGTATAACTAATAGTAAATTTCACTTTTTCCTTTTTCTTTATTCCATGCATGCAATAAAAATATAAAACACTCACCACTGTAGAATCAGCATATAGAGTCAACGTGTGTCACGGATCTGAAAAAGAAACGTACATGTTGTTAAAGAAGATCGTTTTGAAAAATATATTCTTATATCGTAGATATATCGCACATAAATAAATCTATTACGTGTACGAAATAACAATAGTAATGGAGAAAAATCAGTCGTTTATATTTTAAAATTGTTGTAAATGTGTCAAGTATATAACACTTTTGGTTCAATAAATCATTACTATAATTCTAAATAAATACAAGTGATCTCGAACGAATTGGAAATTTTGTAACACCGAAAAAAAATCCAAGTTTTATATAGTATCTTGATTTTTCAGGATTACATCCACACAGCCTGAAAACGACAGAGATAGAAAAGAGAAAAATTCTTATAAAGACATTTCAAACTAAAACACCCTCACAATATATGATATACGAATATACGTGAGTGCATTTAAAGACGAACGATATCACATGTTATCATACGTTTTAAATAAACAAACGGCGTGATTGTGCAATGCCAAGCGAACGCGTATCGGCATACCGCACGTGAACGTTTTCGTGGAATTCTAGACGTTCCTTACTGCAATGGATACGACTTCAATCAGTTCCATCCACTCATCTTCTTATTTTGTCTGCTGCCGAGTCAGATATCACTATACATTACGTATCAGCGCTTACTAGCATTAACAGTTATAAAACGCTCGTAGAAAAATGTTCTATTACTCCTACTCGATTCACGTTAAACTTGCACAAGTGCCAAATTTACATACATCTGAATAACTCTGACATAAATTACATTAAAGTTAGATAACATTTTTCCCTCAGCTGATGATTATCAAGATTGCGAATATCGACAGCGCTAAGCTTATTGCAAGTACTATTTTCCGCAACAACACGCTGACCACTTTTTGAAAAGTACAGTTTCCGAACGTTGAAAAGCGGCGCGCAATAACAAAGCTTAGCCTAAAATACGCAAGCCGACAGTTTCAGTGAATAAAAGAGGAAAAAGGTCGTCGTCGTTGGGGGGGAGAAAAAAGGCTTAACGATTACGGGGCGACGAGTCGTCTTGGGCAAAAAGTCGGCCGAGAGTGTTCCACTTGTTAGAACAAGGCCGACGAAATTTGGGCAGAAAAAGGGGCGTGGTTGGCAACCGCGGCGCCGAGGACAGGGTGGTTTGATTTAAAAAGCTTAGCGCGAGGATATCGGGCTGCGAGTGGGTGGGAGGATAATTCCGGTGGTACGTGAGTTGCGGGGCCGTTTAATTGAAATACACGGTGGACAGAGGGATAGGTCGGTGCGTGCTGTCAATATGCCGGCACACGTAGGGCATCGATCGGCATAAAGTTGATTAAAGACGCGATACCGGGCGCGAAAGTTGCGTGGAAATAAAGAGTGGGCGTCGGTGGAAGCGGGGGTGTTGATAAGCGTGTATACGTCTTAACAATCTTCTCGGTACATCTTGAAGACTATACTGTTAAGACCGTTGAGAGTATAGACCCTATAATTTCCGGCCGCCACTCGCCACGTTCTTATTTCCCGTCACGTTCCACCTTTCTTCATCGTTCACTACAGCAGCAGCTTTCTCTCCCCGCCGGGCGACGTGGTGCACATCCATTGGATTCCAGCTCGTTCGCCCTTAGGTGTAATGGACCCGAGAAACAGATAATTACCTTCCTCGTCCCATCGCCGGGACTTAACCAGCGTAGAATCCTTGCGCGCTTATACGCCATTCGCAACCCCAGGGATTCGCCGGCAGAATCCGCCGCTTTTAGACATTCTCTCGAGCGACCTTGAATCCCCTGCGTGACGGGAAACAATTGACGATAAATTTTCCTTTGTTGCGCAAAGACGGCTTCTCATATCCCGCCTTTGACATGATTACCGAGATAACCCTTATTACACAGATAATAAATAACGACAACGTCAATTATAACACCCATGAATATTTATCAGTCGGCGAATTAATTTGCGCGCCGGTTTTTCGGCCGAGCGCGGGGGCGCCGGCCTTTTTAAGCCGCGGCCGCGTTCCCGGCTAGTTAGTTAATCAAAATGTTCGAAAAATCAATAGCGCCAAGGCGCCGTTAACCACCGGCCTCGAGACCCCCGACGTCCGAGTTTACGTGTTATTTATTGGCACGTTTTAGGTTTTAGCAAGTTTAGCCGGCCAGCCGGCCGGCGGGCTTTAATGATCGAAACGCCGAATTAGAGCCCGGCCGACGTTAAACGATGACCTGGCTGATTTTGATTGAACACTGTCCCAAAATTGCTCAATCAACTTCTGGCTTTGCGTTCGCTTGCTTATCGCCACTTGGCCGCGCGCGGCTACAAGCCGCGCGATTATTTCTTCAATTCCGAATCATGCTCGACATTTTTACTCCCTTCCGTTTTTTAATTACTTTTATAATTACTTGTAAAAGTTTCGCAAACAAATACCGATGTAAAAGAAAAAGTCGCCGATTTTCGATCGACGACTTGTTTTGCGAATATCCTTTGAGGCTCGCAGGTCTCAATGGATTTTCCAACGAGGGTCAAGGAAAGTTTATCTCGACGCTCCGTGCCAGATATTGGTGGCTGCACTGCTTTTTCAGTCTAGCCACCAACTTACCATCACTTTGATTATGCTCGAAGTTGTGAATTAGTCAAATTTAAAACAACTTGTTGGAGCAATAAATTGTCTGAAATGAAAACTTTTTTTTACAGCCCGACAATAATTATAATCAGAATGAAATTTACCATGATCATTATAGACTTGGTTATTTTTAATAAAGTTAGATTGTTTATACTTGACACAAACCGTTTTGTTTATAATATAGTGACATCCTAATAGCATATTACTTAATTAGCGAGGAAAAATAATGACAACCACTGTTAAGAACATTAACATGACGTATTCAGTTGACATTGTTACCACGTTGACAAAACATAACGTATAACATAACATAACATACAAAGTAAAATAATTATTGTTAATTTTTCATTTTTTGCTGTGTATTGTTAAATGTACAAAAAGTCAGGAATTTTCAATAAATTAAAAGTTCAAACAAGTATAGTTGTGTTTACATCATTCAAAATATATAAAGTAGACGGCATATCGTCTACAGAGGGTGCAGTAACTGACTTTATAATTGGTGTATCATTGTTCGAGAAGAAAAAACGAAAATCGTTCTACGTTCCGCGTTTGAGTATAAAAGATATATTTCTAATTTTATGTTGTTACAAAATATCTTTTATCGAGTGACCGAATTTAATTTCTAAACGTTGCGAACATTAAACTTTATTAAACAAAACTTTCCAATCAGTATAAAATTTCTTATCACGAAAATCACGCAGCATTTAAAGGAAATATATTCAAATGAGATTGTGCTGTCTTAATATAAGTCAACAAAATACGTGTTGTTTTAATAGCAAATCGGAGGGCAAGTTAAATTTCATGGAGCGGAAAAACAATTAAACACGAATTGGAATATTCAAGCCCGGCACATCGTCGTTGGCGTTTGTTGACAATTTGTTTAAAATAAAATAACGAGCCAACTTGGCCCACTCTCCGTCGCGCTATTTGTCTTACATTAAATTGTAGCATTTTATTTGCACGGGTATAAAGAAACGGCAGAATTACCGGCCGCGTTCGCTTGAAATGTTCCCTCTTTCCCGTGCCTGGGATTCTTATTTGATGGTAATTTAAAAATCGCAATGAAACGTCATCTCATAATAAGCGCCGGCGCGGTCGCTAAAAAGCAAAGTTTTAAGAAAGTCAACATATGTTACGGTTGTCTTCGTGGCGCAGTTTGTCCTGAAAAATATATGCTTCCACAAAACCTCTATCGTGAAAACATTACGACGCGTCTAAATAATTCTAAAAAGAGCTTGAGGTTCCTGTCAGTGATGGTACGTCGCATCCGGTAATAGTAAAAGTCTATGCTGTTGAACAAACTACGTCTCAGTCGTGCATTCGTTTTCCGCATTTACGCGACAGAACGCTTAAAACTAGAAATTCCACTTACGCCGTGATTTAATTTCTTTGTATTTTAGCTGAGCGTTTAAAGTTATACATAAAATGGTTCAATGCGAAATACGCATCGCGATTAATGCGACGTGCAATTTTTATCGCCAGATTTTTAACTGCCTTTTTGAACTGTTTCTGCCATTTCTTGTTGCACACACGTTCAATCAACTTTTCGCTTTTTTTTTTAATAAAATTCTGATAATTTTTTTTACAAATCTTATACGGAGAAACAAAGTAGTAGAACTTACACAGTCGACGCGTACTGCAGTAAATTTCAATCATGTTAAATCTGGCGTAGTAAGATGGTGCGTACTGTAACACTGCGCATGTCCAACATTACGCAGTATAACACTATTTATCTTCTTATTACACCGTGATAAAATATTCAACTTCAAAGTATAAATCTGTGGAATTAATGCTCAACTTTTAATGCTAATGTGGATGTTTCAGCTTTGAAAGGCAGTGGTTTCATGGGCTAGACTTTAAAGTTCAACTTTATTACTAATAACTAATACTAATGTCATCTCTTTTTTTAAATATTAATTAATTAATGTATTTTTTCTTAACTTACAATAGACGTAAATTGCATTCGTTATTTTTTACAGGAAATCGATTTCTTTTTAATAGGCAGACATAATAAAATCAAAATTGCTTACCAGTCGTCAACAACCATTGTCAAATAAGAAATGCATTGTTTTATTTCGAAATCAATGACACTTTCATCGACAGATTATTGGAAGCTTCAAAAGTTAAAAAAGGAAAATTAAAATTGGTTAAAAATATGTGCAGTCGGTATTTTCAATTGAGAGTCCCTTAAACACGTCAATCACGTTGATCACAATAAACACGTTATTGGAAATTAATTTATTATAACGCGGACGAAATCAATTGTGGCGATAATTCTCATTCGAATGTTGAAGCGCTCATTAAAATTCGAGTTAAAACCTCCCCACTCAACTTTCTATTATCGTGTCGTTCCATTTACAATTGTTATATTTCATTGCTCCAATTTCGTTTGGACATAATGAAACAGAATGTTCTTAGTATATCATTGCGTAAAGCACCCCATAAGTGGAACTTTATCGACTGTAAATAAGCCGACAATTCTCAATAACCTCTTGAAAAACAATAGCTAACGTGAGCCCCGTTTGAGGAGGCCGGAGTCCGGCCTGCGATGAACTGCGGCGGCTTAAATAATTTAAGTCGTGTCGTCGCATATGACACTGCCGTTTTCCAAAGCTTTAATTTTCCAGCGGAACAATAAGAAACGGCACTTTTCTGTCCCAAAAATTACTCTAACTTTGATATTTAGTTACGATTTTCTTTAAACTTTGATCGCCGAAGTTGTTTAAACTCACAAAACCACATAGGCAGGAAGTTGCAACCACTGCAACGCAAGAGTTTCGTATACCAAGGTGACTATTGGTTCCAGAACTTGTTCAAAAACTTTCTTTACAATGGGTTAAGTTTGATAAGATACCAGTTTACCCTTGCTTCGATTGATTATCTTTTACGACAATACCCCAAGAGATCAGCATGTGTATTATGTACATACCATCTTATCCGCTGCAATAACCAATACATTCGAACAAATTAAGTTCAAATACTGATCTAGCCACTAACTGAGACATAATATTGTCGGTTTTCGCCATTCCCAATGTACCGAATGTTATTCGAGTATTTCAAGTTTCGATTTAATTGACTAATTTTCTAACCGAAGGTGCGGCCGAAAATTTTACCATTGAAAAAATGTAGTTTTAATTACGGTAAATGTGGTGATGATTTTTCATAGATTCAATGAAATTTCGAAAAAAAGAATCACTGTTTAAATATTTATTAAATGCAGTTTATTCATACTTTTATGCAGTTATAATGAAGGTGGAATTTGTAACAACTACAACCAAAATTTTCGTCAAATGTGTGAACATATTTACACTTACTGTTTTTGAAAGTAATTTAATCACAGTTCATGAATTAGTTGGGTAATCAAATTTACAATACTGTAATTATTAAATTGTTTAATGTTAACAAAATGTATACAGCACGAATTTCAAATGTACTATTAAAAGTAGTGCCACACAGTGCAACTAATAATTTTTGTTATTTTCAATCAAATGACCATTTTTCTGATAGAAACTAATTTATTCATCGAACGATCTAGCTCGACTTCTGTTAAGAAAAAGTAAAAACTGAGTTAAAACATCTATTACCGTTTTTCTACAAAGTTTTGTCGTTGTTTAACTAAAATAAAATGTCTCTCAGTTTACTACCATTCACAGTCTAATACTGATGTTGGTACACAGATGCATAATTGATGTAATCCTTGTAAATAAAGCTGTCCGAGCTTCAATGTTGATTCAATATAATGTAACTACTGTTTAATTATTTCTATTTATACATTTTCCCCTTTATTTCAAGCCTAGTTGTTCATCAAAGTTCGCGCGGTAAGGTAATACTTGTCAAGTATTACTTACTATTTGTTTCATCTACTTAATTACTTAATAAATAAGGAAAACTCATTAATAATTGAATTACGTCTCAAATTTAATAAATCACTTCGGAAGAGGGAACTTATTCTGCTTTTCAATCTCTCGTAATTTCTGACAGCTGTAACGTGCAAGACTAGTTCTTTTCATTATTCAATAAAGTAAGAAACATTGAAGCGTAATCAGACACAAAGGTAGTACTCGAATTCGCGAATGCTCGCAGGCCTTAAGACCACTGGACCCAGCATAATGCTCATAACAATTAATATTTGATACAACGAAACGAGAACGAGTGACTTGACCAAAGATCCTCAGATACTAGCTCATTCATATAAGGTCCGAGAGAAGGAGCGGCGCACTCTCTTATGCCCTGGAGACAAAATATAGTTTATCTCAAAGTTTGGATGATGTATTTATGGAAAGCCGAACGATTTTAGACTCGATAGTTTAACCTTGTTTCGGGCCAAATTAATGGAGGAATTAGTGTATTGGTTGTAAAAGGATTAAATTTAAAATGAAAGTTATCTTTGTCATCGCTCGCCACTTTCTTGTCCGACATACTTGCGTTGAGGTTGCACGGTAGATAACTTGGCGTTTCGGAGCGCAATTTAATCGAATTATTTGCAAAAGTTGGAAGTCGGAATGCCAGATGCCGCGGATCTGCAGATATCCATGAACAGTGATCTAACGATTGCATCCGGTTGGAATTGATTGGTGTTGAAT
>JABFOV010006062.1:0-11175 GCA_022817685.1 Aradophagus sp. ZL-2020
GGTACGAGTATTCTGTCGTGATAGTATACGTTACATAGACATAGAGGATGTAGCACTACAGGAGTCGACAGGTAGACACGACAGTCCCGCGACACCAGCAGTGCGGCAGCGGGACAGGATGAAGAGCGGCGCACGGTCGCGCTCGCTTTCTGCGTCACCCACACTCTCCCCCCTATCGTCCACGTCGTGTCTTTATTTTTTGCTTTTTTTTGTTAAGTTTGTAAGAGGGGATAAAATTTTTTTTTTTTTTTTTTTTTTTTTTTTTTTTTATGAAAATTTATAAAAAGCGGCAATAAGGCTACATTTTGAAATATAATTTTCAGTAAATTTATTTTCATTCTTTCGAATATGAGTGTATTAAGATTTTATTGAATGCAGTTTACTGATATGTTTATCTGAATTTATAAAAGGTCCTCAATGGTACAAAAGATATCTCACTGCGGAAAAAATATGTATAAAATTATACCAACAATCAATAATGCTAAAATAAAATTATACTCAACACCGAATTCACAAACCCCAGTTTGTAAATTTACATATTTATATTTTGAAACATTTTTCACGGTACAAGTTATAACGAAAACTGTAATTATTTAACTTAAAACTTAATTGAATTAAATTCAATTCGAATTAATATTAAAAGAACCAAACAAAAGAACTAAACTAGCTTTCGTTATATTTTACTATAATTAGAACAAAACTCTAAACTTGAAGCAAATAAACTCGAGACAAGATTTATAAAAATAAATTAAATGTTTATTTACAATTTTGAATGAAACTACAAACTGAAAAGGCTACTAGAGCCTGACTCGAGCGACGATAAAATTAACTCAATTCGTTATCAAGACACTAAAGGAAGACTCAAACTTAATCACTCACCGAGTAGGTCACACAGCGTCGAAACCTCAAAAATCACACTGCCCAAGGCGAGAAACCGAACCGTCTCGCAAAGACTCAAAATATTTTAATTTCAAGAAAACTCAAGCTGATGACTTGACGATTGCCTAAAGAATAATGAACGCTGATGCCCAAAAACTTTGGTCAACAGCGTCGTTGTCATGACAACTCGAAACTCCAAATCATTTAAGTCTCGAAAAATTCAAATTGCTATACTGATGGCGCTCGTGACCTCTCGCGCTGAGTTTACATCATAATATTTCGAATAATCTAACAATTCATAACAAAATAAATGTAAAAATTCTAAACGTTGACTGACAACCCTTAGTTCGAGCCGGGAATCATCCAGCTCGACACTCGGATTGTTGTCAGTCAAACCGAAAAACATTCTTCCAAAAACTAAAGACATCTCCGAATCCTTCCCAAAAATGTGGACAGGAACAAGGATTCAGGATAAGGAAGCTGGATTTTCAGGGTTGTCCAAATTTTGAATTTTCCAAAAGTTTAAGCTTCAACTCAACCCCCTTTTTCCAATACTCGAGAAGTCCCAAAATATGTAACATAATAAATTGAATGGAATAATTAGTAAATAATATAGACGAATATGGTCCACGAGAATTTGATTTTTTGGCAACTCAAAATTTAAAATTCCAAACCGAAAATACAAACGAAAATTGGAACATGGCAAAATGCCATGTTACAAAGTATAGGTCAGTTTCAAAATAAATTTTTTTGTAATTTTGAAGAATAGTTTGCTTCTACTACCTATACCGAAAAGTCAGTGGCCTTGTGGATTTAACGGGTAAAGCTCGTGCCAGCACAGCAGTTGACGGTTAGTACTAGTTTTTATCCAATGATGAAATGACAGTCGGTTCATTACTGGCCCAAAATCGACACGGTCAATGATTTTTTCACCGACAGAATAAAAGTATCGACCGACAGCCTACTGTCGGGCCACGTCTGAACCAACCTTGGTTCAATTATAATATTTTACGCTCCTCGGAAACGGACAAAATTGAAACTAACCACTCCTCGGATAATAAAATGGCTCTAGGGCGGTAAAGATGCTCGAGGACGTAACCCGAGAGCAACTTTGCTGCCCGAGGAACGATTGGATCCAATTTTGTCTGCTCCCAAGGTGCGTAAAATTATATATCGATAAAAGGCTCAAAATCTGGTTTAAACACGCAGAGAAATACATATTCGAAACCACAAAAAGTATTTTGTTGAATTAATTTTGTTCATCTTCATTTAGTGTTTTGTTGAATGAAATCCAAATTTGCATTGAATCAACAAAATAACTTTGGTTACAAGGTTTTGTTGAAACAAATTATCTCATGTTTCAAATCAACAAAATTATTTTGTTGTATTGACAAAATCATAGTTTTCAGGCAAAATGATTTAGTCAAATCAACAAAAGAAATACATTGTATTAAAGAAGCATAAAATATACGAATACACTTTGTTCATTTGACAAAACACTTTTGTTGCTTAAATAACAACAAAACCTTTTGTTAATATTACCAAAATTTGGTTATATTAACAAAACATTTCTCTGCGTGAAGAAAATATCAGTTGAACGCTTACCATTGAGTCACATCCAGTCAAACTTAAGGTTCTTAATGTTGATGGAAATAAAATATCGACCAAATGCTCACCGTCGCACCACTTGTGGCCCGATTACGTTATATTATAATAATTTTTTTTAAATCAAAAATTGAACTTGAAAACATTATTTATTTCAGTTACTGTTTTAAATAACTAATATATGAATGCATCTGTATTAAATACATATAATTAAATCATAAGTATTGAAACAGATTGGTAATGCATTGGGACAATATTGACCCAGTACCGAGCCAACACCGGTATTCTGTGCTAGACCAGTACTGACATCGGTATTGTGTTGAGTAAAGCACTGTTTCATTTCGATTTTGAACGATATTGGACCAGTGCCGAGCTAATTGTAAATTTCTACATGTGTACAAAAATGTGTGAATAAAATTGCACTTCTTCTAAAGTAAAACTTTTTCAAACTAACAGGTGTTTCCTTTTTACGGCACGTATAATCTAATTTTACGAATAATTTTACTTCTTTCGAATCAAGTCAGTAAACGAGTACATAAATTGAGTAACACAAAACTTGTGTGACTAGAAAAAAAAATGATTATGAGATGTAAACAAAACTCACGATTAAACAGCGCATGATTGCTCGAGGAACGTGCACTTGTGAATGCTATTTTTTTACCGCGTCCTGGCGCTTTTTATATAAAAAGCCGTAACTAATGTAAGCCACTTTCTCCGGCTAAGGAACCCGGCACGTCTTAATTTTTGGCTGACGTAACGCACAACCCGTTAATGTGCAACGTACTCGCGCGATGGCGTTTGACGCGCGCGGTTTACACGACATCCCCCTCCCTCTTGGCCCTCCGTCAACCTTTTTATTGCACTTTAATTAAACGATAAAACGCGCCTGTCAAGGTCCGCAGGCGAACAAGAACTACCGCGTCTCTCACGAGCCACCCATTTTCGCCGTCAGTCTCAACATGAAAGAGAATTCGGGTCGAAAAATTATAAAAACAAATTTTCCCCAATCTTCTTCACATTTTCGCCGGACAAGAGCGCGAGAAATTACGGCCAATTTTTGCCGGAATTTTGTACGAAGGCAAAACTATGTTGAACGACGTTTCAAATTACCATGTTTTTGTGCTCCAATCGAGACAACTGCGGTGGAAGATTATGAATGTCTCTTCTCTTAAAAGAGGTCAGGTTATACATTTATATTATGTTTTTAAACAATTCTTGCATGAAGTCACTTGATAGATAAAATGAAATTTATTTTCATTGAACGATAGATAATTTGTCGTCTTATTTGATATTGCAAAGAAAAAGGAGGATGACCATTCAAAAAAGATATTCAATTGTATATTGAAAAAAATGAAAGTGAATTTAACTGCAATCGGAGTAAAATTTATTTTGATTAAAGTAAAAAATGTAAATAAAAAGTATATACATGTACGTTCATAGAAATCATAAATCAATTTATTTGAAAATAATTTGCAAAAAGATACCTGTTCATTTATATCAAAAGCACGTTTATTTGTTTTCAGTATTTTTTTAAATTATACAAAAATTTATTTGAAACAGAATTTTTTTATTTCTTTTAATTAAAATTAAAATATTATATATATTTTTTTATTTATTTATTATTATTTTTTTCTGGATGTAAATGTGAACAATCCTACTTAAAATTCCAACTTTATCTTCGAACTTTAAAGTGAGACTACTTTATTCTATGTCTAGTTTTAAATTACAGATATTATCAAGCTTTGACACTGAACTGGTTTTATATACAACATTTGATTTACTATTTACATTCTTGAACTTCAAGCACAGTTTAATCGAATCATTAATAATAGTGCTAATAAATTGACAAATCGATAAATTACCCGTCCGAAGTTGAGACACTTTTTTTGGTGGCGAAAAGCAGGCCTAACAAGTGCGTCCGACAAATGCCTTCCGGGGAGGCCGAGGCGCAAAAATTTCCGAGGGTCTCGTTGTGCGCGAGAAACAAACATCGCGTGAGTAATTGGGCGGAACGAAGAAGAGCGAGTAAATTGAAAATGGGTAATAATTAATTTCCTTTCTCAAAATTTCTTTAAACTTTCACCGCGTGTCAACGCGGAAACTGCGAATTAATACGAAATTGAATTGCCGACGCTTGTTGAAGTGATTAATAGGCACGGGCCAGCTGCGATTAATTTCAATTAAACAAACACGCGATCGCCATTTCTCACGGCTGTAAACGTCATTATGAGTCGGCAAGCACGAAAGCGATTGGAAAAAGCGCGCTAATTTTTCGGCCGCTATGATCGCCATGACGAACCGTGAAATTGCGCGTCAAAATGAACTAATCTCAGGTTAATTGATCAAGGGATAGGGGGAGAGGGTGGAGAGGAAGTTCTCTACCAAAGGATGTTCGATAGCGACGGGCATCGGTCAGTTTCAGGCGCGGCAAGTAATTGACGACCTAGTCTTGTCATTATCAGAGGGTAATTTAGTATTCATATGGATATTTGCTCCGCAGAGTCATGTTTTGTTAAAGGAAACATCAATTGGGGTTTGTTTTAGCGGAAAACAAATATACAGAGGTCAATTAATCTCATTTAATTGATAACATGTAGAAAACTAACATTAAAGACGATTGTTCCGTATTCGAATTATCAAGACATGGTGTCGAGTCCTCGATGAGTTTTTATTGTTTTCGAATAAATTTTATTACTTTTTGAATTACATGAAAAAAATGTAGTGCAGTGTGATTGATTACACTAAACGCGAAAATTTTATGTCGCAAAACAGAAAATGTCGATATATTTTATAAAAACATTTACGCACCTTGCGTGCGGACAAAATTAGAACTAACCGCTCCTCAGGCAGTAAAGGTGCTCTCGAGCTACGCCCTCGAGCATCTTTACTGCCCTAGGACGGTAAGTTCCACTTTACCGTCCGCTCCCTTGGTCCGTAAAATCGTGTACATGCCTCGGGCGCAGTGGCGTCCTCAGCAATAATATACTATTACGTACCGTGGGAGCGGACAAAATTGGAACTAACCGCTCCTCGGGTAATAAAGAGCATCTTTACCGCCCTAGGTTGGTAAGTTCCACTTTACCGTCCGCTCCCTCGGCCCGTAAAATAGCGTACACGCCTCGGGCGCAGTGGCACCCTTAGCAATAATATTCTATTATTATATGAGTACCGATTGTAATCATAGGTAAATTTTGCATTTAAAAACCAGTTCATTAATTAATAATTAATAATCCTTCCCCTTAAAGAAGAAAACTTATTACGTTACCTTTCTCGGTATAAAATTTCATATTCTTTTTTCTTTTCTGATTATCTACTTAAATTAAAACAAACCCGTTTTTATAAATTTATTCGCTATTTTCCATCATTTTTTATAATTCTTCAAGTGTTGTCTAAGCAAATTTTATATTTTGCGAAAGTCTTATTTTTCTAGATGTTTTGCGAAATCCGCAATCACAAATCGCGATACATTAAACTTTCGCCTTTCAATAATGAACAAATTATTTAATTCTCACGTAATTGGCTTATCTTAAGTATCATCGTTACACTGAACATAACACGTTACGAAATCCGAAATCATCTTCGTAAATATTTGTCGCAGTTGGGCAACGAAAAAATAAACATAATTGATTTCCAGGAATGGTATACATACGCCCACAGTTAAATGAAAAAGACATAAAAATAAGTAAAAAGAAAAAAAGAAACTGAAATATGAAGTTTCGTCTTCGATGCGAATTTCTCACATATTTTCTGTATGACTAAATGCATTTTTACAATTATTATGTAAATCTTTCCATCTACAAAACGTTATGATGAAAGTGAGAACTAGTCTTAAGTTTGTAATGGTAAATTATTAATGATTTTTTTCTCTTTATAAAATAAGGTTTAAACAACATATATTGAATTGATGACTATTATGAAACAATTATAATAAAATATAAAATATTTATTTTTAATTATAAAAATAAATAGTAGTAGTAGTATGGCTAGAGGAAAATGTAAGTATATAAGTAAAAAATCTAAATTTCTTATATTAAATAAAAATATATATTTAAAATTAATAGTTTGAAGTTTATCTTAAATTTAAATATTAATAAAATGAATACTGCATAATTTAAAATTTAAAACAAAAATTATATTTTTCTAATTTCAATTTTAATTTGATTAGGATAGATCTATTTTATTTTCCCTTTCAAAGTTTTTGCAACAAAGACTACGGAGCTTTACTGTAAATAAAAGCAAATCAGATTACCCAAACCTGACTCGGAAAACTTAAAAGAAATCAAATGTTCTAGCCTGATGCTTTCATCCACTCTCGTTTATAAGACTGCGCGCGGCTGTAGTCTTTTTTTCCTGTTTCTTCTCTTTCGATTCTTTTGCGTTTTTACCGAATTCTCGAGTTCTGCCCAAACCTTACTTGCTCGGCAAAAATTACTTGGGAAGCGAAGACGGATCATCCGCCCATGAAATTGGTCCACTAATAGCTTGGCCCGCGCTCGAAACGAGATATGAATTACGGAATGATTATTCTCGTGAAACAGCGCGACGCGGGTGAAATTGAAAAAAAAATTCCACCTCGAACTGTTTTTCGTCAACTTTTCGCAGATTCAATTAGGTTTCAACGGTTTTGCACTTTTCCAATAAAGTGCAGCTAAGTTTACGCAATTTCTTGGCGATTAATTTTTTAAAGCTGGAGCAAAATTGACCTAGAAGTTGTGCAAGTTAGTAGCCACGTGACTTGTTATTAGACAGCTAAACTTTGATAAATGTGTCTGTATTTATGGCCGATTTTATCGCGTAAGAATTGAAAATTAAAATTTAAATATTATATATTTGAAATTATAAAATAATGAAAAAGCTGATTTTCTGCACGTTGTTCTTCAACTTGCATAACTTTTCAATGAATACTTGTATTACTATAGAGGAAATAGTTACCACTTTAGTGCAATATAACTTCCTAATATATGTGCTCCACTCCATCAATTACAATTACTTTTGATAAAACGTGCATTCAGAGGTTACTCAAGTTGTAATAGAACTATATTAAATGCAATAAAAAACTTTCAGTAACATGTGTAACTATTTCTGAAGTGAGAATCGAGAAGCGTGAATTCATACAGCTTTTATCGTCTGAGTTATAATTCGTAAAAAGAGATCAAGTTATTTAACATCAAATTTTAATTGTTTTCGACAAATGAATAAACTGCGAAAATAAATACATCACGCGGGTCGGTGATTCGACGAAATAGCAATACGAAGAAGCGAAAATATTGTGTTTATTAAAAAAGGAAAGCGAAACGTTATCGCCCACGATTTTAAGCATTATATCGAATCGCAGAAAATCTCATCTTGACTGAAGGGCCCTCCACTCGAGTGATCCAACTTCCCTGAATGCGGCGCTCGCGATTTCCGCCCTATCAGATCCAGAAATTCATTTAACTTTCATAGAAATCGAGTTTTGTGAATGGAATCAACTGTGAAATTGCGTAATACCTGTCTGGACGAGAACCGACGACACGCTTTATAAATAAACAGCACATTTTATCGCCAGTTCCGCTGGAAAATCATCCTTACGTTGTAACACGCTTTTCATTGCCGTCTTTCGTTTCACCCGAATCTCTGGCCGGTGAAAACAAATATTAATTTGATCTCGGAAACATTTCGTAATATATGCATCACATTCACTTCATGTATTATAATTGCGGAAAGCAATATTGTAATCGACGCTATATATAAATGTATATATACATATTTTCATATAATAATATTTATAGTAATCACGTTAGGGAAATATTTCGATACACGGTTGTCGTATTAAACTAATTTCCAGTTTCAATTTTATCATCTTGATGGTGGCTAAAAAATATGGTTAAAAAATCGTTATACTCTTACACGCAGAAAAATAAAAACGGCTGACGCGTTTGTAAAAAACGCCTGAGCCTTTTAGAAAAGAACAGAACATCGTAACCTCGAAGGATAAACAAAGATGGAAAAATAAAATTTCCATTTCGTTTGTTTTCGTTTACCGTTAGAGGTTACGATTTCGTGTCCTATTCTAAAAGGCTCAGGAGTTTCTTACAAGCGCCTCAGCCGTTTTTATTTTTCTGCGTGTAGATGGCGTTACAATCGATGAAAGTATTAATGGAATACCTTTAAAATATATATAATATACCATACCTTTAAAATAATACCTCCTATCTAATATAGTACTGTTATAAATAATAATCTAACTATGAGTAAATTTGTCAAACTTATAAGAACAATCACTGTACTATGTATGAAAAGTTAGTAAAATGGTATAGTAATATTTAAAAAAAAAATTTTAAAGAATATGTCAATACAATTTTATAAAACATAACAGTATACTATAAAATGTATAAATACGATTCTTACGACGTGATTTTTAATGTGATGTCACTCAAAAGTACGACGACGTCGCCATCTTTAAGCATTCATTAAAACAAATAAATTTTATCTAAAAAAATCAGTTACGTTTCTTCATAAAAAATCGTTCTGACAACCATAAAAATAGTATGGGGCATGTTATTACTTGGAAGGAATTAGTAAATCAGACCTATAATCTTAAAATTTCAGTACAAAGTTTTTGATTGATTTTGTTATAAGTGAGAGTAACATACAAAAATTACTGTATATCAAAATGAAATAAAGTTTTTAACTATAATGTTTCACTAATTTCAATTAATACAATACTTGTTCTATCTGTATTTTTTGACATTAACTCTATACTGTGAAAAATGTTATAGATTGAAACAATGAAAACTTACATAGAATAAAACAATGAAGGCCGCATCGTGTGATTCCATAAGTCCCACTAGTTTATCCAGTGGTATTCATTGAATCACTCCATGGCCCATCAAACTTGTAAAGTTCACATAGTTTGATTCCATGAGTACCATGATTACCAAACGGCGGGACTTATAATATCACACGACCTTCATAATATAATGCTATGAAAGCTTTCATTGTTTCAATTTATGATATTTTTCTCAATGTAATGACTACTAAAACAAAACAAAAGCGAAAAGTATAAAAATGATGTGGAAAATAGTCATAAAAAAGAACGGAAAGACAAAAAGAAGTAGGAAACAGGCGTCGACTTTCTTCCTTGTCCCTTTCAAATCGTTCGCAACACAATTTCACATGCATTTCGCTGCTACATGCAAAACCTTTTTCTCAACCTCCTGTGGTCCCCACGAGCTTTTAAATGAACAAAGAGCCACGCCTTGATTCGGAATCGTCTGTTAATGCATTCGTCTTCGATATGGAATTTAAAAATGGAATCGAGCAAAAACAGTCGATTCAATATGACGGCGTTGAGGTAGCTATACTTTCTACCTATGGACGCCCTCATGACTTCAATTTACAGCTGATTAAGTCAGTTCCATTAAATCAACGTTCATTTATTCATATTTCACGTTCGCCCAGATTCAACTCTTTCATATCTTTTGAATTCATTCAAATCGTATACGTTTTTAATCATTTTTGCATGCCTCTTCTCAATTCTGAATTTAAAAAACGGCGATTTTTGATCTCCACTTTTCATTTAAATGGTTTCTAAAGTAAACATTATTGAAAGTTGTTTTGGAAAAGGTATTGTAATTCATCAATTTTACGTCGTTCGGCTCAAAAAAAAAAAAATAATCGCATTGAAAAAACGATTGCAAAAAGTTTGCGATTTTATCGATGGAAATATTTTCGCGGTTCTAGCATAATTAATATACCATGTGTCATTTGATAAAAATTGCAGTTTCATTAATGTAACTATTAAACAACTTGAAGTTTTCCGTGATTTATTAATTGATTTTTTGTTTCCTTTTTTGTTCATAGACTTATAATTTTTTTTTTTCAAATAATCATCGAATCATATACTAAAATCAAAGACAAGTATAAAAATGAATGTCATAACTTCAGTCTGTTTGAGTTCTTGTTTAAAGTTCCTTTTTTGAAAAAATAAATTTAAATAGGTTTACTGTTATTTTTTGAAAAAAACAATGAAAAAATTAAAAATTCTAATTTAACAAAAATTAGAAATTAAAATTGCGAAATAAAAAAAATTATTGTAGAAACAAGACCTTTTTGCGTACAAAATATTGTATTGATTAAACTGAGAAGTGTAATTAAGTTAATCGTTCTTTTTTTTCTTCTGTCAGCTGAATTCATTGAAATAATTAATGGGTTAATAATATAATGTGTCGAATCGGTGCAAGTCAGCGCGCTTTGCGCCACATTACGAAAATCATCTCGAGTCGAGCTTGTGATAATTATGTTTGCAAATCTAACCAATGAAATGCTAATTGACAGACCTATATAACAGCGCACGAGCATAGCTAGCATATTTATGACTTCGTCAGTTGCGCGCGACTCCGGCCCTTTTTTGTGAAACGAACTCGGTTTCTCACACACTTGGTAACCGAAAAAAAAAGTAGAAAAAAAAATTAACGATTTTAATGTCCCAAAAAAAAGTAGCAATATTCCTTGAGAAGAATTCCTTCTTAAGAATTTGTGTTCTGTATGGTAATCTTTAAAATTTTTAAATAAAATTAGTTAATTTGAACACAAGGTGCTTAAAAGTAATTTCACAATTTAATTTGCTATTTGTTACAAATATGTAACTTATAAGTAAATAGATTTTATATAATTTTTATATAATGTTATTATTATATTGTATAAATA
>JABFOV010006063.1:0-11173 GCA_022817685.1 Aradophagus sp. ZL-2020
TTGATTAAAAATGATTGTACTTTGTTAATTAACTATTCAAAATGTAAAAAGTAGTATTTTTAAATTTTGTTAAATTAATTTTAACAAATAAACAAATTAACAAATAAACATAAAATGCCCAAGTATGATAAAGGGCATGGATTTAACAGTGACTCCTCCACTGCTTTTCACTCGACCGCTTCCCTCTCTCTTAGCACTAGAATTTATACTACTCCTAGATTCCGTTTAACTTAGTGTAATATTTCAATCTAGCCAATCAGAATTACTAACCACTTTCGTACGCTTGCATGCAAAAAATTTATTAATCCATTGAATCGGATTTCTGGAGACTCCAATATACTTCAAATGGGTTCTCGTAATTCTTCGTGATTTCTTCGATTTAAAGAATGGAAATTGAGAAACTGTATTAATAATTTACAAAAACAGTTAACGGAGAGCACAAACAGTCAACTTTCTCCGCGTTCGACAAATTTTTCTATATATTATAAACGTTTCTAGATATTTTTTAGGCGAATAGAAAAAGTGGACTTTCATTCCATAAATATCAATTAGCTTTAGACAAAAATTGTAAATTAAGATTGATAAGTCTACATCTATGTCTACCCATTGAAAAAATTATAATCATAGTAGCAAACTAAGATTATATGAGATGCTTGACTTAGAAACGTACCCAATGTGTTATTATTATATTTCAGGCGTATAATCACTTGTTGGGAAGATATTTGCGATATCTTCCAAACAAATGATCATACGTCTTCACCGTTATTAAAAAATCATATAAATTACATTAAACCGTAGGCTTCATTTTATAATATTTTTGAATTAGTGACAGTTTGTTAAAATATACCTCGGACGACGTAATTAATGCTGCACGGTGGCAAAGGAAAGGAATAATTGAAGCGTGACAAGCGTAGATGTCCGGCAATAGATAAAGCCAAATTGGTCTATATATCCAAGATTTTTTTCACATTCGAGCATCCCAGATCAGCAGATTCTCATAATTTGATAGCAGACACTAATCCACCTGAGGGGACGCCTTGGGATTGGTGCTTAGAGTAGTGCATTCGGCCTGTCTATTACTCAAGCGCTGCGCCACGGGACATTAGGATACTATTGGTACATTATCAGCAAGCATTAATACCAACTCAAGCTGCCTCGCACTATCGCGTCGCACGCTAAGATAATTACAACGTGAAATATTGTCCAGTGAGGTACCGCTATTGGCTACTGCATTGCTTTAATGGTATCGTTTCATTCTCATTCCAGACACTTCTTTCTTCCATTTCTTTTTTTTTCGCATTTTTCCCCCGCCATTTTCATCAGGTTTTTTCCTGTAGCCGCGTTTTTTGTATGTAGATTAAAACACCGCTAGCAAAAATTAGTTTCAACGACGCTGTGAAAAATGCCGGGCATGAAAATTAATCGCAGGAAAAGTGACGCGCGTGCATCAAAATGATAATTTGTCCGCATTGACGTGACGATAAATCGCAATTACTGAATGAATTCATGATAAATAAAGAGAAGTGGCCGACGCAATGAGATTAAATATTTCGAATGGCCAAGAATTATGGCCTAAATACACAATGACAGGTATTAGGCAGCATGCATAGAAGGATTTCACCGTCGAGCGGAGTGTAACGAAGTTGGTAGAACACATATTTGGGTACGGATCAGAGAGAATAATCCACCGAATTAGCCCCTCGAATCCCCACAGCACCGTGATCTCCCGCTCTACCGCCACGTAGCCCATAGTCGGCGCCACTTGCCCATCCTATCAAGATATCGAACTTGCGTTTGAATTCCTCTTTTACGGTGAGAAACCAAACCGCGTCTGTATCTGGCTGCGCTTTATCTCCGCCATTTTGCCGTCACTGCGAGAACGTGTGGTCAACGGCGTTTGGCGGTTTGTCTCGCGACGCTGCCAATCACTTTAGCTTAAGTCAAGCAAATTGATACTTTATTCAACTGTTGAAGCAGTCGATCATTACCTGTTGATATTTTGCTCAAACGAAGCGGATGCCAGACGTAACACTTTCTGTATAACGATAAGTTGAAAAACAAAGTCGACGTCGACGACGACTGGATTGAGAGAGACACAATTTTAGCTTGTTATGTTTTATTTAATTAAGCTTTGGAACGGAACTTTGACGAAGAGGAAAACAGAATTGAAGAGAAATGGAAACGGGAAACAAAATTCATAGTCTGTCAGTAAGTCGGTTTTAATGAAATCGATGTTACCTTCTATACTCGGCGTTACTTGTGATGTTTTGAATGAAAAGCTACTTCCTAGGAAGACCGTAAAAATACAACTAATACGGGCGTGGACGAAAGTTTAGCGAGTTATCATTTTTCTGGCTGGATTTAGGTTAATCGTTGCAGGGATAAGATTCATCGACACATACTTAGATTGAAGCGCAAAGTTTTATGGCTTGCATTTCATTAACTCGAATGAAATTTAACGGTCGCTCGAAGATAGTGACTCGCGTTTCCTGTGCTTTCTCATTTTTAGATTACGACTGACTGCTCGTGACGAGATATTAGACTTAGCAGCTTTTAACCGAAAATACCAAGCAGTTCCGGTCTAGGACCGAAATACAGAATTAAGATGAAATATGGATTTGCGCGCTTCAGCGCTGCAGGAGAAATTTATATTTCAAAACTTTCGATCGACTACCGTGATGAGGATCTGAGGCGGTTCCTTGAATAATGATGGATGTGTTTATATACAGGTATAGCAGTATGTGTACAGCGCACGTCGTGAGTGTTGCGCGAGAAGGATTAAAATGCAACGATGCTATGCATTGCCCGTGATGTATACGGCATCTTGGATATTAAAATCGCAAAATAAATACAAGACACCAAACGTTATCACGGAGCGTTTGTCCCGCCACAAGTAACGTTTCCACGACTATGACTGTTGTAAAAATTAAGTCTTGAAAAAAAAAAAAAAAAAAAAGGGAAGAAATTATGATCCATGCGCTGTTTTTTTTGAAAGAAAATGTATTGAAAGCACTTGGCTATGAAATCTTGAGTAAAAAATTTTGAAATGAGAGTGTGAAACAAATATTCATCTTCAAACATAAATTTAATACCTCTGTTTTAAGATAAGCGAATGATTTAATGTTGATAAAGTTACCTTCACTCAGGACGTTGTTCACACGATTTCTAAATTTGATAAATTATTTCATCAATATCGCAGGATGAATCATCAGTTTCGGAATTGCCAGAGAAATTCTATAAAGTTATAGCGCGCTAACTCACTCAGAGCATGTGAAATGAAACAATTACTTAAAACACAATGAAGATAAATAGCGCTTTTATTTCAACTGATTTCATTAAGTTGCTAGATTAGTTGATTTTATTTACGGACAACGTGGAAGAATTTTTAAGTTGCGAAAATATTTGCATGGCGTCGAGATACACCGACAGATTTAAAAATATTTGAGACTCTTAAACCCGTTCAGTCTTAATAGTTTTATAGATTTCTAATGAAGCAGTGCATTAAATCAAAAATCGAACGGATACTGCTTGGACAAAATGCTCCCACGAAAAATTAATATCGGGTTAACCTACATTCGATCGGCAAAATTCAATTTTATACTTTCCTGCTAACAGACCCGTACGTCAAATCCAGAAATGTCATCGTCTTATCGCCACCGCTCGAAACGTATTTATTCCATTTTATAAGAGCGAAATGTGACGCACAGTTACAAATTCGCGATCAACAAGTATTAATATTTTTTCCTCCTTTTCCGCGTGCATAACTATTTTGCGGTTATTACGATAACATTGTCGAAACAAGCTTTTCGAATTTTTCCTCTTTTCAGTTTGGTTGCACTTTGTCCGTTCATTTCCGTCACTCTAAATAATGATAACGAATAGTAATGGTTTGTAATTTTTGTCGTGTCACTACTCCGAACTTTTGTCATCAAATCGTACGAAATATTAGTTTAAGCATGGTTTATGGATTTCCAATAACGCGACACGGTGAATCATACGTAAAGTCTAGACTCGCTGTCCCGATACGTGAAACTGTCACGAGCAAACAATGTCAAGCTGCTGTGAATCCCGATTTGTACTTTAAACGAGAGTACAACGTCCAATAAAAATTATTGCCCAGTTTTGTATAAATGTATTACCACGGTGACTTCACAATTGACGCGCACATTTATGAAAAAACAAAGAAAAAGAAACGAATGTATTTCAACGCATAGTCTGCGAGTGAAAGAAAAATATAAATAACGTTCGCTTGTATATTCGCGCACTGTCGTATTGTTTTCGACTCATAACTGATTAATGCTTCGTTACGGAAGATTGATTCTTCAAAATGTCTAATGTGGAACAACGAATCTGTAGCGATAACTAACCTGAATGAAATGTATTGTCAGTTTCACGTTTAAATGGAAGCATTGTTTATGATCTTGACAAATATTTTAAACATGAAAATATATGTAACTTTTTATATCCATTCGATTGATTCTAATTTAATGGCAGCGATAAATGTATCAAATTTGCACGAAAAGCGTTGCGAAGTATTAAAAAGGCAATTAGATAATCTATCGCTCGGAGCGAAATTGCAGATTTTCTGTTATAGGCGAAACGTTGATCGAACTTTGAATACGTGAAATAGGAATGGTAACCTTAACAGAAAAGTGATACAACCGGTCCAAGTTGAGTCCCGGGAATAAATTCTTGTATCAAGATTCAAATAAATGCATTCAAAGCCGCGAGCAAAGTTGTATCCCGCAGGGAATACAGGGCGTAATGCCGAGTTGGGCTCTAGAAGAAATACCTCTGTCTTTGTTCGTGTCTTTCTTCCGCTTGGTTCCGGGTTGTTGTCTCGCGCCAGCCCTGTTTTCCACCGCGTCTCTCTATCTAATCTCGACGGAAATTTGCTAAAACTATTTCAATCGAGCCCGCAGCAACTCGCACGTATTTTACGCTGCGCGCCAGCGTTTTCCACTATTCGAAGACATGGTTTTACGTGATCCCCGACTTCGGAAAACTTTGGTCCGACGATCGGCGAGAATTACTCTTTCTGGCCGACGCCGCGGGAAATCATTTCGTCGGAGAGGCGAATTAATTCGGTCGACTGTTTAGGCAGAATTCATCTGTTGCAGCTGAAGAAAGTCCATTCGTAAACGATTACTAACGAAGTTGTTACAAATTACGCGAGCGTTATTATCGCTTGCTGCGTGCTTTTTTATCGAACTCAACTTTTTATCACGATTCTCGTTCGTAAAATAGCTTGGAAAGTTGGCACAGTAAAAAGTTATGAAAATATGTTATGTTTTAGCCACTCAATCATAAATTTCCCATTTTTCCGTAATTATAGAGAATGATTAAGAACTCTTGTAATTGCTGAGCTTTTTGACAGTCAAAATTATCAAAATTATCGGAATTATCGTCACAAATAAGACACACAAATATAAATAGAACCTCATTAAATGAAGTCATCGTTGTACGCCTTGAAGCAATCTGAACATGTTTTATCAGAGCGAGCAGAAAAGAGCGGATTGAATAGAAATCTAAGGGGAGTAATATTTAGTTGAAATTGAATCTACAGAAAAACTCGATCGTTAACAGTATCACTAAGAAAGTTCCTCGGGAATGCTTAAAAATTGCAAATCCCGGCGTTTTTAATAATTTCACACTAGTAATGAGCTCAATTCCTTTTCACGGCTTTGACGCTTTTGTCTTTCTTAATTGTGTAACATAATTTTCCACAACGCTTTACACAATCGCGCGGATGAAACGAGCGCCGAGAATCAGTAATAATGATTTTACGATAAGGCGTAAGGAGGATGTAGTTGGATAAGACACAAGAGTTATATCCCGTAAAGTTCATTACAGACCCTGAAGGCTCGATTAGTAAGTCGGCTCTTGATCGAGCTGTAAACAGAAGACTAAACTGGCCAATTAGGGACACGTGATAAGATTCCGAAAGCTTTCTGCTCGTGGAAAGTAACATGCTTACGAAAAGCAATCGAAAGACACGGAAACATTGCTTTTCAATTCGACGATTTTCCATTTTGCCAGTCGTTCTTTAATCAGGGGATTTGTCGCAGTTCGATGACACGTCGCTATTTCGACATTTTATCTTGTGACTCGTTCGACACATCAGGTTGCTTACGAAAATTATGTGGCAACGTTATCAGAACACTTGAAACCAGCTTTAGTGAGATTGCTTTCTTAAAAGCGCTGTCGAACTCATCTCACTTAACTTTAAAGTTATGCTCTCAATGTTACTTCAACAAGGAAAATCCTTAAAATGTGTTAAATGTTTACGACCAAATTTAAAACTTTAAAATTACGTTATATTAAACGTCATTTCCACTTTTTAAATATTTAATTATCCTACTTCTATGCTTTTATACTTACGAAGGAATTATTATTGTATTTCTCGTTATCGTTAATATTTTTCAGTCAGAAACTTTACGTTTTAAGGAAAGTTTTTAATTCTTTCATTGTAATGTAATCTAACCTTGTTTCGATTTCATTTCACAGCTGCTTTTGTTCGATTGGCGCTATGAATAATTAAACTAGTTTTAATTTCTCAACACTTGTTACACGTACATATGAATATAAGATTACAGTATTTTTATTCATATTCATACGCATATTTATATTATTTTTATGAAATGGAACGTATAATTGTACACACTATGTAATCTGTGTGTTAAACAGGAATCAGTTATCCTGTTTAACTACGGCAATAACTATGACAAGTAACAAACACCGGGATATTTCAGTATTTAATAAATTGTGACTTTATACCTATTTTGCATGAACGAGCTTTGGGCGCATTATAGATGATAAAACAATGTGCTTAGGGTTATATACGAACTGATAAATGACAACTCAAAAATATACTTCATTATGCTAAAGTGTTCCGTTTCTAGAGGACTTGTTCGGTTTTAGATAATTTTGAAGATAGTTATTTTATCTGTATACAAAAGTGATGAAATTAATATCACATTTCCTAAATTTCTTTCTTTAATAATAAGCACTTCGGACTCTAAATTTTCTTTTACAAAGACAAGTTTTACCAACGTGCATTGAACTTCGTTATACTAAAACTTTTCTTGAAAGTTTTACAATCATTGAAAATATCAATCAAACTTTTAAAACCCGTGTAATCGAAATTAATTCATTTAGGATTTATAAATTCGCTATTTTTTCCGATCCTCTGCCACAATGCATATATAAAAAAAAATCTACAAAAGTTTCTAACTTTTGTGAATTCCCTTATTTATATATGCAATATAATACAGTATCTCATGAATCGTACTAATTGGCTGAGTAAATGTAATAGACAATAACATAATAATTTTCGGCCAAATGTGCCTGCGACCAAACGCTTGAATGCTACTTATATATATTTATATAGGAAACCGTTAATAGCGTTCTTTGCTTGCGCGTTTTGTTATTTGCCCATTTCTATCAATCGTTGTTTAATGCAAAAATAGCGAGCTTATTTTGTTTTACGACTTGTGCTGCGGCACAAAATGGAAAGCGGTACTTTAGACAGCTTTAGTTTCCTCGGCAGTGGTTCTCCGCCTGATGTTATGCTCAATTTACCAACGACGTAACTTTAAGACACCTAAATCCTCTTATCGAAGCCACGTTGAACTATGAAAGGGGCACTTTTTCCGTCATCTCTTTAACTATTTCAATATAAATGCTGTTCTTTATACAATCTTCAATTGTCTTTATAAATTCAACAAACATATATAGTGAAATTAACTGAGCGTGACCATATTTTATAAAACATGGCCACGCCTAATTAAATTATTAAATTAATTGTTAAATTATCTACGCGAACAAATCCATGCTCATCTGACTTTGCATAAATTTATCGCTTTCACAAATTTCGGAAGTTATATTATGTGGAAGCAGAAGAAACGATGCAAGGGCGATCATAATAACTGCAGCTTCTTTGATCTTTCGCTTTCAGTGATCCGCAAATTGCACGAAAGCTCGTGTGAAATGAACAAGTGAACGATGAAGGGGCGGAACTCGTGAAGCAAGTAAATACGAGACATTAATGCGGTGATTTGGTCAGAGTTAATCAATGCAAAATTGATGGGGGGAGGGGCTGCTTTATGACGTGATTTCTTCCGCTTCCGCCGTCCTTTCATAAGCCCGAAACAATACGAAAGCACGAAGATTGTCCTAATTTCGTAATCACGAGCTGGATAATTATCAGTGTTGTTTGTCTTGTATTCGTGACGATGGAGAGAGGCTCGCGTGATAGTGCGAAATTGACGATCGCTGTTGAAAAAGCCGTCGCTTGGCGTTGGCAAACGCGAGCACGCTCGCTCCTTGAACGCGCCGAAAACGTTGCATCGAGAGCCGGAAGCTGCACCTAGAACGTGCCTTTTGTTGGCACGGGAAATTTGCGAGGAGAAAGGGACGCGGACTGAGTGGAACCGAGACGAAAGACGCACGAAGAAAGGGAAAAGCGAGCGAGAATAGCCGGGTAAATAGTGCGGGTGGAGGCGCACGGAGAAAGCCGTCGAGACATCTCGTAGATTTTCCGCGTCTCGCGTTTCCGACTTGTCGTGTTGTGCCGAGAACGAGAAGAAAGGCCGAGGTTTCGCCATATATCACGCGAAGATAAAAGTTTACCATTCATTGCCGACGAGCAGAGTAACCCGAAGACGGTCGAAGTATCTCTCCCGGGCAGCGTAGCGAAATTGTCGCGACTAAACGAAGCGCCAAACGAGAGCCGCGGCGCTGCTGCTTACGGCCCTCGATACGAATTTTTCGACGAAAACTTTGTACGCTCGACAACTTATAGCGCCATGAGAATAGCTCATAATTCTTCGACGTTTATCCGAGTCATGGAGTGCTTGCGACGGCAAACTCGTGGATAAATTAATCAAGCGGAATTATATTAAAAGCTTTGCTCGCGTTACTCGGTCGCGCAATAACTCCGCCGCAATCGAACGGCCAAGTTGTCGGCGCTTGTTTCCACGGCACTTATTGCTGTAACGCGTCTGTCGTTATTATTGACAGCCAAGTTGACTGACCGTCGAAAATTAACTAAAGGCTCATTTCCGCAAATCAACCGTCGTGATTGTTGCCGTTCGCGTAACAAAAGAGCCATGTGTCGATGAAGTCTATTAACGTTTTCGATTGCATCCCATTGCTTTTGCAGCGAAAGCCGCAAACTCGTTAATTCTATTACCGCGGCCCGGAATTCACGCCGGAAGTCGCCACGCCAACTTTGATACTTTGATTATTCCTGGGAATCATCAATGCCGGCGCTGCCATTACCGACTCTTATCGATCTCGCACTCGCGACACAATTTCCAGAGATGGTCCACCGTCGTATGTAAAGCAACGACAAAAGATCATTCAGCATTCAATATCCATCGTTAGATTCGCAATCATAGCTTTTTCACGATAGCGCATTTAAAATTTAACGATTTCGACCTTCTTCTGGGACTCGCGTCGCTCGCGGCTCTCAAGCCTCACAGCCCGGCATTATATTATAAAAACACAAGTCCCCTAAATTTCACAAAATCTTTGAATTCTTGATAGATGCAACTCACGGCATTTACTTTTTATATCTGAATAAAAACATGATAAATGCTAACACGTGGTGGCTTGTGAAAAAAAATTGACGAGCATTTGTAGACGAACGATACTCAGTAATTAATTAATATTAAAAACATACACCATTAACCTTTATAAAAGGGAGACACTGAAGGTGATAGATAATGTCATTAGATTGAGTGAGGAAAAAGATGGCACCACTTGGGCAGCCGTAAATAGGCTTGCTGGCCTGTAAAGATTGATGTCGAATTTCAAATATGTAACTCGAAGTTGTAATGCATAAAATATAAATGATGCTAAGGTTAAAATGACGATCTTCTTTGTAAATTGTGATATAATCATTGTAACATTGCCAGTGTCTTCACGAGAGCTAAATATAATAGCAACGTGATAAATTCCAATTTTACAACGGTCAATGAAATGTAAAAATTTTTAAAGATTTGATATTAAGCCAAAGTTTTCTGGTATAAAAATAAAAAAAAAAAGGAAATACTTAAACACTCAAAGATCAGCGCGAAATTCAATATTATTTCAAAGAAATTCCTTGTTTCCGGTAACAACATTAATCATTTTGTCGGCAAACTATGAATTCTTCAAAGACGATTAACGCGAATAGTTAATTGCCGTTTTAAAAGATAACGAGATGGCCCAAGTCAAACGATATAAAACATGATTGATTAAATAAGGAGCTCCCAGGTGGGGAGAAATATTAGTGAATGAATAAGAGAGCGTGTGGTTGTATAAATGTGAGCTCGAAATGGAGGACAAGGTGGACGAGTGCGGGAATGAAGAGAAATTAGAGGTGTGGCGGGGTAAGAGAAGTCCGAAGGAGACTCAGAAAAATGGGCGACGAGATTCGTGCGGGAATAAAACCACGAGGATATCCTCGAATGAAAGCAGCGACTAAAAACATATGATAATAAAGCACCACACGCTGTGCTCCGGGTCGAGTGCAACGGCAACGGCGGTGACGTCGTCGTTGAGTTGTAAATGCTGATTGCAGCCCTAACCTTTCCCGTCTTTCTATTTCGTCCCCCGGGCCGCGCACGTTTCTGGAAAACCAACGGCGTTTCTTCATAGCCCTTGACTCGACGGCCTGAGCCGGGCTCAAGCAGACTTGCCACGTCAAGGATTTTGCCGGTGTATTCGCGGCGTATACCGAGCTTTAAGTCTCCGACATGTTCCACGAACGCTTGGCTTTTTTGTCCCCCGCTTTTGCCCTTTCTTCCGCCACTGCGAACTCGGTGTTACATCAGATACAATGAATGTGTCACAGTGACATTTTTTGCAGTCAAAAGATTCCCTGTGTCGGGAGGGTCGGCGCTTTTTCCTTCGATCGTCCTTTGATCTTAATTAAATTTCACGACTCAGCCCGTTCTTTAGCTACCAACTGTCGACTTCGCTGCACGCGTCGATTGTTCATCGTCTCCTACTGCACTTTCTTCGCTAGATCCTGTTTAACTATTATTTTTATTGTTTAGCCAACCTTAATTTGTCCCTCCTTTCGCTCGAATACAACCGCAAACTCGGGTTTTGCTCGCTACAAAAACTGTTACTCGGCCGGTCAAGTCGTCCACATGTTCAAAGTCAACGTCCCGTGATGCCGCAT
>JABFOV010006064.1:0-11173 GCA_022817685.1 Aradophagus sp. ZL-2020
ATAAACGGTAAAAATGTTGTGTTATTCACAATTTTGGTTGCAAGAAGTTTGCAACGTTTATTTGCAACGACTTTTTAATAAATTATCATTTCGACAATCAAAATCAGAAATTGAATTTACATCAGCGCGATATACAATGAAATAATTAATTTTTTGTATACTTTCTTCGCGAGAGGTTTGTTTTTTTATTGAAAATTTATGGAATTTGGAATTCGTTGCGAATAAACGTTGCAAGCTTCCTGCGCACGTGAAAAACTGCATCTCTGATTTACGTAAATATTACAAACACAAATATGTGAAAATCCTATGCACACTTGTGTGTGATACAATACTCACAAGGCGATTCTCACATATTTATGTTTGTGATATCGTGGATAACACAAAACAAATTTTCCGTGTACTTACCAAAATCTGTAATAATTACACTGTGAAAAATTTGTAAATTCGTAAGTATAAACACAGAAAAATTAGAGTTGAACTGTACGGTTTAATCGCTAATGACGAAATCACTCGATTTCAAGTATAGAATAATTTCATTGGTCACTATTTCAGGTTGGTCTTATAAAAGTAGCACATGAGGAAAAACTGAAACATACTTGGACTTTCAAACCCGAGCAAGGAATTGGTTTTACAAGTGTTTATACCAAATTTACAGAATTTTTTACAATGTAAGGGAAGCATCTTCCATAATATATCGCATTAATTTCAATAATGAATCAATGAAATGTAATAAAAATGTAAGAGAATGATACTCGATAATGATAAAAAATAAATCAAAATACGGATGAAACCAAACGACAATCACTGTAAAAACAGTATTTCGTGAGTGTTTTAAATTAAAACACTTAAACGGAAAAAAGTGTTTTGAGTTGCAATTTGGATTTCAAAATAAAACATTTATTCAATTTTTAAACAGTTCTTCATGTTTTCATGTTTTATTTTAAAACACTTCTTTTTGCGGTGAATAATTGTGTCTTCCAAATATCCACTTGACAATGAAACGAAACGAACGTCGCTTATCACCGCGACAGATATCACTGGTCGTCGCCTTATATGAAATGAATTTCCGTGAGCTTCGTTACCTGGAGCGAAAGCGTAGCTGGTGTATCGGCAGCAGGCAGACGCCGAACACGCGCAACAAGCAGTCCAGGTAGTCGCGGTAACACATGACTGTGGCGCCGCGAAACGGCCGCCGGCGATGCTGACGTGGTGCTTGGCATCACGCGAATCGGGCCCGAGGAGCCGTGCTCCTCGACGACTTCTTTTTTGTTGACAAATCGAACACTTTATCTTATCGGCCGTCGCGCGTTCATTCGCGCCGTTCCTTTTTTTCCCTTTCCTTTTCATGTACTCAGGATAGTAGTAATGCAAAAATTGTGTAGTTTAATTTTATTACGGGAAATGTGATTGATGCACTGAGAAAAATTGTATAGCAAAAAATATGTACAGGAAGTTCCGTACGTACTATACGGATTTGAACTTGGATAAATGTTGATAAAAAAACTTGCTGTTCTTTGATTTGACGAAAAAATACATCAATATTGATGCTTATTGACTACTTTACTTAACTTTTATTCTTTTGTGCAGTGTTTGATCGGTTTTTTGCAATTTATAAACACAAATTGTGCAATAATTTTTCGAAGTTCGAATTCGTATATTATATACGTACGAAAGATCTTGTTCGTCAAAAAATGGTATATTTTATATTAAAAGTGCTGTATTGGGTATATTATTCGGTTAATTAGAAGTCTGAATATTTGGTTGAATATTTATTATTTTAAAAGGAAAAAGTATTACTATATGAAAAGAAGATGTGAGGTAAAGACGACATGACAGGGCCAAGTCAAGCAACTTTTAGGAAAGTATCGCAAATGGATGGGTGACTACAAAATAAGAAATACTTTCAAAATCATATATGTTAATTAAATATGTTATCAAATATGTCCTCGTAATGCAACACTTTTCAAATAGAATATAGTTAAATTTGTGATAATTTGTTGTAATTATTGTGATAAAGTTTCTCTCAGTGAGTATCAATCGGAAAAGCTCTGTCGTTTTCGCACAAAGTTTCTCAAATGTAAATATTTGAATGCTTTTGAAATTTCCAACGTTTATATTAGTAAACGAAAATTATAACTAATACAATTTCTTACATCTAAAAACGATGGGATATCTTATCGAATAATTTGACAAGAATAATTATGAATATAGTCAACTTTTAGAACACCATTTTTCAGTTTTAATTAAAATATATGTTGTTAAATTGCATTAAAATAATTTTCGTTTACTAATAAACGTTGGAAATTTCATCTACATATATTTAATGAAAATTTAGACAATATGACTGTACATTGCTCTTTATCCGCATTTTGTTCTACAATATAATTAAACAACAATACACCTTGAGTAAAGTTTATATAAACTTTCATCGCCTGGTTAACAGTGATTGAAATCATTACGTATATATCAGTTTATTCAAATTTTTCAAATGCAATTGTTGAAATTGATCAAAAACGTTTCCGTCAAAATTGACGCATGATCTTTAAGTATTTCTGTCTTAAAGTATTTTTACTAAGTATTTTTATTTGTATTCAATCATTACGCAAAGTTCAATGACAATCGCGCCGCGGACATTCCAATTCCAAATGATTGATTTCAATTTGCATTACAAATCAATTCGATCGTATTCGCTTTCATTGACAGCCCCCGTGCATTCGCGACACTCGTTAATCAACTAATCCAAAACGGAGTTTACGTTAAATACGGTCGGGGTTTCGGAAGCGCAACAATTCAATTCACGTTGTTACATAAATAATGCCGCGAGCATGCGCGAGCGCTCGTAAATTCGTAACCCACCGGCGTTCGCGCTCCAATCTATATTTACAGTCGACGTCAAACTCGATTTCGGTTACGGATATGTATATACAGACTGCGACGGTGCATCCGGTAAACAGCGACATCTTTGACGTCCAAAGTGGCCTCCAACGAGGTTCCAGAAAGCGAACAATAACAACCGTCGCCGTTCGTTCGTTCGGCAGACGTTATTCACCCCAAATCCGATGGCTATTTATCAGTCGTGTCTATTCGACCTTTCGTCGGTCAATTGCAATCCCGCGAGTCAAGGTCTCCTTTTCAAACTTTCCGTGCTACATTTTTAACCTCGCCGCAATTAAAAGCGAGACGCGCTTCGCTTGGCCCCAGCCCCGGAAACCACCCTTTCGGTCCTTGGTATCGTCGAAATTTTCTTTCCATTCTCAAATATCAAATCAAATATCAAAGTATACGAATTCAGTAAATATGCAAGAAGTTGGCAACGTTTATTTGCAACGAATTTTTAATAAAATACCATTTCGTCCATTTGCAGTCAAAATCTCTTCAGTTTAACAGAAATATATCAATATCGATTTTTATTGACTACTTTACCAACTTTTTATCATTTTGAGGAGAGTTTAATCAGTTTTTTTGCGATTCGCAAACACCAATTGCACATGCGCAAGAAGTTTGCAACGTTTGTTTGCAACGAATTCCCAATTCCATAAATTTGCAATTAAAAACAATATGCTTCTAACGAAAAACGTAAACGAAAAAATTGATTATTTCATTTTATAACGCACTGATTTAAATTCAAGTTCTGATTTTGATTGTCGACGGACAAAATGATAATTTATTAAAAATTCGTTGCAAATAAACGTTGCAAACTTTTTGCACATAATTGTACAACAATTTTTCCAAGTTCGAACTCGTATATTATATACGTTCGAAACTTCTTGTTCATTGTAACTACGTTTTACTTTGTCCAAAATAACAATACTGCTACTGACGTTTGATGACAGTCTTTTGCAATGTAACAATGATTCGAATTTCAGCTATTCGTTTCAACATATTGTCGCTTTCTTTTAACCAATTATTTGTCTCCCATCAAACACGCGAATCTATTAATCCTAAGTATCTGTTAACCCTTCTTCTCACAGAAGGCGTCAATAGGATTTCAGTAGAGGCCTGGATGACCCCCGCGACAAGTGGCAAATGAACCACGGAATTCGCTATCGCGCAAAAGCGTGATTAATTAATGCCACATGCCACGACTTTTCAGCGGAGTGCACTTTCGCGTGAAACGCGATTGAGCGCGATCGCGACTCCCCTGAGTGCCCCCCCCCCCCCATTCAGCCATTCAGCAGTGCCGCCCCCCGGGGGCCGTTTCACTCTCTCGCTGCTATGACCGCTCAACCTTATCAAAACGTTTTCAATACGCTCCCGATAACCGAGCCGGCCATGCGCGAAATAAAAGAAATACGATGCCGCGTTGAATACGCCCGTGTTGCGGAATATCCGCCAGTTTTTGATAGTTGCTCTTTTTCGCGTAAAGCGACCTCTATCACTGACAATTATAACCGACTTCGACTTGCTCGGTTCTTATTTGGTCGTACACGCTAAGAAAAATGATGGTGTGCACAATCAGCATATAGTTGGCTCAACTATATTTATACACTCAGAAAAATGTACCACTAAATTTTACTATTTCAAATACTGTTCAATTAAACAGTATTTGAAATGTAGTAAACAGTATTTGAAAGCATAAAAAGGGTAGTATTTAGTGTTTCAGCTCTAATTTTTACGATTTTTAACAGTAAAATGTAGTGTTTACCCATTAAATATTACCCTTTTGATGCTTAATACTGTTTTAACAGTAAAATTTAGTGGTACATTTTTCTGAGTGTAGTTGAATAAGGACAACCATATTTCATAGTTGAGCCAACTAAGTAAATTGTTCGTTTAATTAGCAGATTGTTAATTCAAGTAGAATTTAACTGATCCAAGCAAAATGCGTAGTTTATTTAACGATTTTCAACAACTATTTAAGACAGTTGGTAAAACTAAACATTTTTCTCTCGTTGTCTTTGTCTGTAAAACTGATCTTCAAAGTCAAACAAATATAAATGATAGATAATACACATGATATATAATAATATAAATTACTTTTACCTTAATCAAACTGTAAAACAAACCTATACAACGTCTGATTCGAAGATGTTTGCAATAATTTGCTCGATACAAAAGCCCATACTTGCTTATCCCATTACTAAAAAGTATTTCTAATCTCTTATTTACTATTTGAAAAATAGTGTTCACGTACTAAAAAACGCGAGAGCAACCGTCATTATGACGTGAGATAACAAAGAAAGGAAAAAAGCAGTCTTGCAAGTGAATAAATGAAAGAAAAGAATTGTCTTGGCGTTTAATTTGCGGTGTGCCGTCGACGTGGATGTGAGCGCGCAGAGCGTTGGCCGATCAATAAAACCACCATGAGTTTGCCAACGAGCGATGACTCTGTAGCACGTGATGCCAGCCCCTCGAAAATGAAAGTGCATGCGACGTTTACCCCCGTGGAAACGGAACCCCAATTTTCGAGACAAATTACGTCGACTTCGAGGAGGGGCTGACGCATACGGCGCAAATAATTAATGCAATTGAACGTGCTGCTCGATGCAAATGCATCAATATTTCAGAGGCGTGGCGTTTCTTCGATTATTTATCAAGTGTTGTTTGCAGTACGACACGTTTTCGGCACTCAGTGCTCGGTCGAAAGCAAAAGTTCGAGTCGAGCGCCGGTCTCGGCCGCTTTTTCTAGTACACGCGTGTGTTTCAGGAAGCTAACTTCCAGGCGTCTTTGATTGCGAAAAGAGAACATTCATGATACAAAACTGAGCGAGATATTTTCGTACTAATAAAATTACTGGATTATGTTTATTTTGAAAAACAACCATATTCAACAGTATTAATCAGGGATGGAAGTCAATGATTACTATATTGAAGATTACACCGGTGATTATTCATTAAAGTTTCAGGATTAACGATTAATTTTGCAATTGTTAATCAAAATGTTAGGATTAACGATTACATTTGTAATCGTTAATCAAAATTTTAAGATTAATGATTACTTTTGTAATCGTCAATTAAAATTTTAGGATTAACGATAACCTTTGTAATCGTTAATTAAAATATTAGGATTAACGATTACTTTTGTAATCGTTAATTAATGTTTACGCATTAACGATTACAAAAGTAATTATTAATCACAGCTTAGGATTAAGGATTACAACATTAATTCTTGATGGTTAATCCAAAATTTAAGAATATTCCATCCCTGGTATTATTCATAAAAGTTGAATAAATAAAAAAACCTGCAAAATTATCTTCAAAACATCTCTCGCAGCAATTTATGTTTTCCGCAAGAAAAACTTTATGTTCAGAGAAAAGATATATTACTACACTTCTTATAATTATATTAACTAAATTTCTTTTTTCAGTTTATTACGTATTGTAAACATGTAATTTTTTGAGCCGATAGTACTACCAATGGTCATTAAAAATTCTTGAAATCGCCAATATTTACCAATTAAATTTGATAGAATTTTCTACATCTATGGCGAATCTTATTGAATAGTTTTACAAGAAAAAGCACGAATAGATTTTCATCTTTTAAGATAGAGAATTTTTGTTTCTAATTCTAATCTACCCTGTAGAATTATATTTCATTTATATTCGTTTGCTATTAAACGTTGCAAACTTCGATCACACGTCATTAAAACTACCGAACACTTAACTACTATCGAAAACTATCGATATTGCCATCGAGGTTTAGTCAGCCTAGCTCGAAACAATCGTAATAAAATACGATACTACTATTAAATACAAGAATCAACCGACTAATCCTTTGACGATTCATAAATGCTCTTTTCTCGGCATAAAAACGTGGAAATTAATTCAGCAGCAGGTAAACCGTGCCCGAGACAATAAAAATTAATCTTTTTAATCCCAGAGCCATGATATTTGTAGAGCTTTAATAATCACGAGCCAGTCCCTGCGAGGCGGCGCGCGGTCGTACCTGCGCACGTGAATGGTTGCATGCGGCAGGCGCAGGCCATGAGAATGCACGTTCCGCAGGAGCCGCATAATAAACCGGACGTGGTTCGCTTAATGTTGCTTAGCTCGTGGCGCCACGCGTTTCGCATTCAGGAGACCGCTAATAAACCACCGAGACTGGCCATTTTCCACGCTCCATCCAATGTTTTATCATCCCCTTTCGCGTCCATCGCGCTTGGCATCGTGTCAAACTCGCGTGTTTTCGCGCTACAAAACGGATTACCGCGAAGAATTTAGGACGCTTTGTTCTCATCGTTTGTTTGCATATCAAAATAATGTCAACGCGAAAACGCACGGAAATTCAATGCTAAACTCATGTCTGTGCTAATACATCCTGCGTTTTTGAATAATTACAATTTTTTGACTCACAATATTAACGCTGTAAAAAAACATGAATGTGAGGTTTTCCACGTGGAAATATCCACATGATTAGAACTTTTGAAACAATTGAACAAATACGATGTATATTTTAACAATAAATTCGGAGTATATACGTACACTTCAAGCGGATTTTAAATACATACTTTTACCTTACGTTTGTTATTTAATTTTTTCCAAATTTTATATCGTCTGGATATTTCATGTGCAAGAAGTTTGCAACGTTTATTTGCAACGAATTTTTAATAAATTATCATTTCGTCCATCGACAATCAAAATCAGAAACTGAATTTATATCAACGCGATATACAATGAAATAATTAATTTTTTTGTTTACTTTCTCTGCGAGAGGTTTGTTTTTTTGTTGACAATTTATGGAATTTGGAATTCGTTGCAAATAAACGTTGCAAACTTCTTGCACATGATATTTTCACGGCGTTCTCGAATTGGCCAAATTAAGATGATTGTTCTGGTTGGAAGTAACTTAATTCACGCGAGCGTTTAATCAAGTTTGCCATTTAATGATTCAATTCCGGGCTTTAAACGAGCGCGATTGTAAAAACGTAATTGCGGGCTATTACACTTGCCGTTCAAACACACGTCTTGTTTGTCCTCCCCAGGATTTTCCGTCATTGCAAAAGATGCGAAGAATGCACGCGTGCCTATAAATAAGCACGTGCCGCGAAGTCGTGATGACAATTCGAAGAAATAAAACAATGTTGCAGTAAACAATTGCAACGTATTGCCGAATAACGTCTAGTTACACTGAGAAGACCATACTGTAACCACTACAAGATATACTGTAACGTGGACAATTTCATATAGTAAACTGTTTACGATATCATATCGTATAAACTACTTTTAACCAATGACATTGCTAGGTCATGTATGACAGGCAAATTTTTACAAGAAATTTGCTGTTTTCTTAGTAAGATTTCTTTATTTTAACAAAATTATACCGCGATTGATTTTTACTGACTACAGTACCCGATTTTTTATGTAAGAAATCATCGTTTCATCGAATCAATTTAGTTAATGGCTGTACTAACATTTTGTGGATCTTAGCAAAGTTTTGATTTTGACGATTAAATAAATCGCGACAAATTTTTTTTTTTCACAAATTATTTATGACTAATTTACTGCAAATTATGTTGTAAATATTTTTCAATTTTGAGCAAATGGCTATTGTAACTTCGAGGACGTAATGAATGCGGCATGCAAGTGGTACGTTCAGTCGTTTTGGATAATCGATCGAGACGCGACGATCAAAATGTGAACGTTATTTTTATGACGAAAGCTCGTGTTTACGTGCCCGTATGTATGCATCGCGCTCAGTTTTGCCTCGCATTTTTTTATGCAGGGTTAAGTGGGGTAATTGTCACGCTTGAGTGTTGATGTGACATCTGAAAGTTTATCGTCCAAATCTGGGCTGTGCATCTGCATTCTTGCATGAAAGCAAAGTATAGTCGATGTGCGGCAAGTTTGCAATTTTTTTACATAATTAAAAAGCATGAATATAAAACGACGTCCAATACAAATATTGAATTTAGTCCGACTGATATCGCTGGAAATTTGTTTTTCAACACTCGGCTCTCAGATTGTCTACATTTTTGGAACCGGAACTCTTGAATTGTCTACGTCATGTCACCGCGCAGTTTAATCGCGCACTTGCATTCTGATTGGTTCACATCATTTCGATCGTTATGTCAGCATAACCTAACTTGTCATTTCACATTCACTTATTTTCAATTAATCCGTTAAATTAACTTGCAAAATAAAATTTTGTTTTATATTGTCAAATGATGATACTCATTGTTAAAAATAATTTTTTCGCTTTTGAAAATACTTTTTCATATTTTTAAATTTACCGCCATAAAAAAGTAATAATTATGAGTGGGTCTTCTGTCTTGAAATATAGTGAAACATTATTTTTTTTTATTTCGTTGTAGATAATGTGATTTTATACTTTTCATTCTTTGTAGATGTGATAATTTAATAGAAACATTATAATGTATAGAAATTGTTCTGTGGTCCTCGAGATAACATTTCGGTGTGACGTTTCGTCTAATTGATCTCGAGAAGTGTTACATTGCTAATGAAAATGTGTTTGGTATTATTGATCACAGAAAAGATCATTAATAACGGACAAATAGCTACTACGAACAAACCGCATTAATATTTCATTTCTTCCCACGTTTGATTGTGTTTTAAAATGAAGCGAGAACCAAAAAAGTACATATTACGTGCAACGTAAAAACTTACTGTTTCAATGATCCGAGTTATTTAAAATTTAAATCTCCGCGTCATTGACAAGTTTCGCTTTCTACTTTCGAACTGGAACTTTGTATTCTTTGGATACGAACCTGTAAACAAAGAGAAAAATAATTAGCTTTTCAATCATAAGTTTGTTTAATTATAAGTTTTTTAATTAAAGTGCTTTTATTGATTATCCCAAAGTATAAAAGCCATGTAACATTCAATTTTCGACGCTATAACTAGGTCTGGGATTGACCGTTGGATTTCAAAATTATACACGTTTTATTCGTTTGGATAAAATTTCAATTTACAATACAATACAAGATTATTCGTGATAATCATCGCCATGAGTCATGGTAAAAATCTACTTTCTGAAAGAAAAATTTTAAAAATGGAAATCACAGACGTGTATTAGTTTAAGAGTCATAATTTGAATGGCTTATTTAATTTTTTTTTATTCAAAAATTAAACGTATTAATGTTACTTATTATTTAAAAAATAATCAAAAAATCTATTTTTTGTTGAATTTTTAATAATTATGTGTATTCGTATCAGTATGAATCTTCTAAAAGTAAAACGAAATCGCCAATTCTGCGATCAAAACTTGACCAACTCACATTTATTGATTAATTGACGTATGCTCTCAAAATATTGTCAAAAAGTGTTGTAGATAATCGTCCAGAAAGAAGCTACGTAAATATTTACCGGGCAACGTTATTGACTCAACACGTTTTGCATAATTAAGCGTTTTTTAACGTCAAGCACCCGAGGAACGTTTCTCGTACACTCACAAAAAGGATGCAATGAGTGAAGAAAAATTTTCTTGGTTCAAGACAAAATGTATCTTGATATTTTACCAAGGATAAATTTTCTTGAGCCAAGAACAGTTTTTTTGATCCAAGATAAAAAGTGATTAATCCAAGTAGAAATGTATTGACAGGAGAAAATTAGGTTTCAATCGAAGAAAATAATAGCAAAACTCAGTGATTCTTGAACGAAGGTAAAGATTTTTGTGAGTATAAAACACGCTCGCAGGCGCTCACTTATGAGGCACTTTTAAGGCAACATACCCCCGGCAGCCTGACGCATTTCATTATCCGCACCTGAGTCGAGAAACAAAACTTCACCTCGCAACATTGTGTACGTTATTTCGAAACAATTCCGTCGATTTCGGCCTCGCTTCAAGGTTTGCCGTACGACCCCCCGCCATTCAGCCCTCTATCGCGGTATCCAAGCAAGGGGACGAAAATGCATTTACCGACCCTGTCCGAGTTCCCTATCGCTGTTATTATTTCTCGTTTGCGTGCTATTGCCGCGCCACGTTTGTCAAAAACATTTGAAATAGTCGAATATATAAAAGTGCCGGAAAAACTAAACCAAGTTGTTTTTTTTCTTTTTTTTTTTTTTTTTTTTTTTTTTTTTTGAATAGAAAAAAAACTTTTTTCCTATTTGATGAGAAAAAAAAATTAAAAATTTCGATTAAATTGGGGTAAAAATTAATGGTGAAAATTAATAAATTTTTGAGTAACTAGTATTTTTTAATTTCGATTGAATTTTAAATAGATTTAGAATTAGTTTTCTTTTTTTTTTAGAGATTTTATGTGGGGTATATTTT